>CAUYTI010018772.1:0-42216 GCA_963575145.1 Galago senegalensis | reverse complement strand
AGGCGCCCGCCACAACGCCTGGCTATTTTTTGGTTGCAGCCATCATTGTTGTTTGGCGGGTCTGGGCTGGGGATTCGAACCCGCCACCTTAGGTGTACGTGGCTGGCGCCTTAGCCGGTTGAGCTATAGGCACCGAGCCAATCCTTTTGTTTTCAATCTCATTTAATTCTGCTCTAATTTTGGTTATTTCTTTTCTTCTGCTGGATTTGGGATTGGAATGCTCTTCCTTTTCCAGCTGCTTGAGATGTCCCATTAAGTTGTTGACTTCCTCTCTTTCCATTCTCTTGAGGAAGGCTTGCAATGCTATAAATTTCTCTCTTAGGACTGCCTTTGCGGTATCCTAGAGGTTCTGATAACTCATATCTTCATTATCATTTTGTTCTAAAAATTTGGTAATTTTCTTTTTGATCTCGTCTCTGACCCATCTATCATTCAGCCTAAGATTATTTAGCTTCCATGTTTTTGTATGAGTCTGCAGATTCCTGTTGTTGCTGAGTTCAACTTTTATTCCATGATGGTCCGAGAAGATGCATGGAATAATTTCTATTCCTTTAAATTTGCTGAGGTTAGATTTGTGGCCTAAGATGTGATTGATTTTGGAGTACATTCCATGTACTGATGAGAAAAATGTGTATTCAGTTTTGTTATGGTGAAATTGTTCTGTAGATGTCTGATAAGTCCAGAAGTTGAATAGTTAAATTTACATCTAAGATTTCTTTGCTAAGCTTCTTATTGGAGGATCTATCCAACACTGCCAAAGGAGTGGTAAAATCTCTGACTATGATGGAGCTGGGGGAGATCAAGTTGCTCATGCCAGTTAGAGTCTCTTTTATAAATTGAGGTGCATTCTGGTTGGGTGCATAGATATTATAATTGAGATCTCATCATATTGAGTATTGCCCTTAACAAATATAAAGTGGCCATCTTTATCTTTGGTTACTGTTGTTGGTTTAAAACCTATTGTATCTGTGAATAAAATTGCAACACCTGCTTTTCTCTGATTTCCATTAGCCTATAATATAGATGACCATCCCTTCAACCCTGAGTCTGTATTTGTCATTTAAGGTAAGATGAGATTCTTGTATACAACAGATGTCTGGTCTGAGTTTCTGTATCCAATCAGCCAATCTGTGCCTTTTTAGGGGACAATTTAAGTCATTCACATTGATTGAAATTATTAATAAGCCTGATAAAATTTTAGATATCGATTTGTTCGAAAGTCCAGTGGATATTTTTAATCTTTTCACCACTGTAGAAGTTGGAGTTTGATCAATAGTTTCTGAGTTAGTTTACTTTTGTGGTGGAGGATTGCACTGGTCATTATGGAGAATAGGTCTGAGAATATCCTGGAGAGCTGGTTTAGTTATGGCAAATTTCTTCAATGTGTTAATGTCATTAAAGTATTTAATTTCTCCATCATAAATGAAACTCAGTTTAGCTGGATACAGGATCCTGGGCTGAAAATTATTTCGTTTTAAGAGATTAAATGTTAACGACCACCCTCTTCTGGCCTGAAAGGTTTTGGCAGAGAGATCTGCAGTTATTCTAATATTCTTCCCGTTGTAGGTTTTGGTTTTCTCATGTCTCGCTGCTTTCAAGCTATTGTCTTTTATATTAACTTTAGTGAAGTTAATTATGATGTGTCTGGGGGATATCTTATTTGGGTTGAGTCATGCTGGGGTTCTGAAGCTGTCTGCAATGTGAATTTCCGGATCTCTTGACATATCTGGAAAGTTCTCTTTTATAATTTCATACAGAAGAGCCTCTGTGTTTTGCAAAGCAACTTCGTTGCCTTCAACGATTCCTATAAGGCAAATATTAGTTTTATTTGAATTATTCCAGAGCTCTCTGAGAGAATGATCTATTTTTGCTTTCCATTTGTGATTCTCTTTGGATGTTTGAACATATTCAGAATCTTTGTCTTCTATGTCTGAGCTCCTTTCTTCTGCCTCTTGCACTCTGTTACCAAGAGATTCTGCTGTATTTTTCAGATCTTTGAGGGCTTCAATCTCTTGCCTTAATGTTTCAAAATCTTTGGTGGTTTTTTCTTTGAATTTGTTGAATTCTTGAGTGAACTTTTGGAATGCTCCTTGAATTTCTAGTTCTATCTTTGCCTCTATTCTATTAATCTTATTTGCAATCCAAATTCTGAATTCAATTTCTGACATCTCAACCATCTGTTTATAAAGGATATCTTCAGTTTTGTCTGCCACATCCTTTCTTGAGGGGTTGGTGTTGACCTACTCTGGTTATTCATATTACCAGCCACATCCTTTCTTGAATGAGTTGATCTACTCTGGTTATTCATATTACCGGAGCTTTTCTGCTGATTCCACCCCATGATTATTTTACCCCATTTGGATTTTCCCCTTGAGGTTTGTCAAGGACCCATATGGTGTTATGGCCTGAGAGACAGGGACCTGCTTGGTGTGGTGGGGCTAAGTGGCTCTGTCTTATTTTCAGCTGGTCTATGTCCTACCCTAGTGATTTAGTTACTCTTGGTTGATGTCTCTGCTGTGGAGAAATGCCAGCAATTATGTTGCTCCGCCCACCCCCAACAACAACAATTGGGTAAGGAAAATCAAACCTTCCTTCAACCATACACCCAGGTTGCCCTTTGAATAGTCCCTGGGTGGTCTGCCCATTTTAAGGGGTCAAAATCAGTTGTCCCAGTCAACACCAGTTTCAGGTGGAAGAGTTCAAATGTCTCCGGCAGCTAGATAAGAGGGGTCCATTCCCAGCTCAGATATAACTTTCTCCAGTGCTCCTTGAGGGCAAAGGACCCAGTGGATGGGTTAGTCTTGGAAAGGTAATACCTCCTTACCCACGTTGTACCCAGTCACTCGTAATCCCCCCGGTTTTTGACCCTATTTGCTCCAGTAGGCAACTGATCCTGGGGTTTACGACTGCCAAAGTCCCCCAGAAATCTAAGTCCGGTAGGGGGGCCTTGCATGTTTAAATTAGGCTGTGAAAGTTCTCTCAATTCCACCTCCTTGCCTTCTGTCCTGGCTAAATTCCTCTGCAAGTCAGAGGCTGCTAGAGCTGATAAGGAACTCAACCCTGGGTGGCAAGCAATTAGAGTTTACACTCAAGTGTCAATCCCTGCCTCTGCCCACTCACTGCCTTTGTCTCAACATTTCCCTGAGGGCGAGGTGCTCGCTGGGAAATCTGAGTCCAGTCCGGCAGGGGAAGAATTTAGGCTTTAGAAGTTCTCTCCATTCCAGCCTCATGCCTTCTGTCCCAACTAAATTACTCTGCAAGTCAGAGGCTATTAAAGGCACTGGGAACTGTGAGTCTGGCAGGGAAAGAATTTAGACTGTGAAATTCTCTCCATTCCAGCCTGAACCTTCTGTCCCGGGTATGTTCATCTGCAAGTCAGAGGCTGCTAGAGCTGATGAGGAGCTTGGCTCTGGGCAGCAAGCAATTAGAGTTTACACTCAGGTGTCAATTCCAGCCTTTGCCCACCCACTGCCTTTGTCTCAGTTACACTCCTCTGAGGGCTGGTGCTAATGGTCTCTTTACTTATGAAAGTTACCAAGTCTGTTCCACCTGTTGCTGCTGTCTAGAAACTCTGGTTACCCAGAGAGATGGGGCTTGCCTATATGGAATGGTGTTAGTTTGCAGCTCAGGATGCCACTGCTGCTGTATGGCTTCATCCAAGCCAGCTTTCTTCTCCTCACTCTTGTGCCATAGTCAGCACAGAGCAGCACCAGCTCTTTCCCCCTCCACTTCTCTCAAGGAGATGCCCAAGAATCTGGACTCCCTAGGTAACAAACCTCCAGAGCTTGGGGTCGTCAGGGTGTGTGTGTGTGGAATCCTCAGAGTTCAATGTTGCAGGTGGGGAATATATACAGTTTTATACAGTTTTACAGTTTTATGCCTGGCAAGAGGGTGCCGTGGCATGCCAGCAGAGGTATGAGGTCCAGTTTTTTAGGGGGTCTCTCCCATGGGATAGAGTAGGAATACGTTTGAACTCTGCTCGCTTGTTTCCATGGAGTAAACTGCAAGCTCTTCTTGTGGGGGAGGGGACTCCCATTTGCTTGGTAGTGGATTTTGTACCTTTTGATTGTATTTTTGAGGTCGCAGCTCACCTCAGGAAAGTTGAAATGCGCTCTTCATCTTCAGTTTTCGCTCTTGGCTCTGCTCCAAACCATCAGCTAACTTGCTAAACTTCTGTCCTTTAAGTCTCCTTCTGGACAGGAGCCTCTGTAAAAAGCTGGCTGCAGTCCTCCATCTAGCTCATTTTTCTATTTGTAGTAGAGATGATATCTCACTCTTGTTTAAACTGGTCTTCAACTCTTGAGCTCAAGGCAATCCACCTGCCTTTAGGCAATCCTCCCAGAGTGCTAAGATTACTGGTGTGAGCCCCTGTGTCTGGTCAAACACATAATTCTTGAAGGCTATTCCTATAGTGGCTTTCTCTGCTGTGTTCTCCTACTACATTTTAACTTACTGTAGTCTCATGCCTACTACTCCATTAAAAGTGCTTTCATAATGTCACCAGTACTTTTCTTAATTTAGTCATCCCTATATATTGACTGCAGTATTTGAAAAGTAATATCATCCCATTCTTTGAGGAAACAATGTCTTCCTTTGTTTACAAATGGCACCATTGTCTTGATTTTTATTGATACCTCTGTGGCATTCTTTTATTTTACTTTTTTAAAGATCCTATTTTGTTTACATTCCCCCAAAACAAAACAAACAACCCCCCCAAAAAACGAAGAAGAAAATTAGCAAGCCAACTCCCAATCACTGCTTGACCTCCAACTCATTCTATTCCTAACCTTGGGTCTTAGACAAATTAGGTAACCATTCTAGGTCTCATCTCCTCTCTGATGATACTGGTGGTGACAGTGATTGTCTGAGCCAGGCTCCCTAGAGACAGATTCCTGGGAGAGTGATTAGGAGACAAGGAGTGAGGCAGGAGGACACGAAGGAGACTGGGTGCTTAGTCTGAGCCGGGTTCAGACTGCTCAGACAGGGGCTCTGGGGCGCAGTTTGCTCTGAAATTCAACACTGCCTTTCAGCAGGGGCTGGCCTTTTGGATCCCACGTGAGACAGGCATTGACCGGAACTACATGGGTAACTATCTAGGGGAGGCTGCTCCTGTTTGCTGAGAGCAATTCTCCAGAGAAAGGGTGAAGACAGAGCCTTCAGCAGCTAACTTTCTTGGCAGTAGAGATAGGACAGGGATTGGTGGATGGGAGGCATTTCTGGGCAGATGTATGGTGCCACTGAGCACTTGCTGTATGCCAGCTACTGTTCTAAGTACTTTACATGCACTAACTGGAGATACTCATGGATGCTGTATGAACTAGATGTGCCATTCTATTATAATCTGCATTTTACAAATGAAGAAACTGAGGCACAGAGAGGTTAAGTAACTCAACCAAGGCCACACAGCTATAAGTAAGGAGTAGAACTGGTTTGAGGAAAATGATCTCTCACTTTAGTAAGAAATTTCTGCTGTTGTCATGTCCTTATTCAGCCAGTTATCCATTTATTCCTCATGTTTGAGAGCCCTTCATCTCCCAGGAATTATACAAATAATTCAAGCACCATCCACACCCTCCAGGAGCTCAAACTTTATGGGGGTGAGGGGATCATGATGTGATTAATTGTATTGATGTATTTATTACTTAATACAATACTGAGTGCCTTGAGACAGAGAAGTAACCTAGACATGAACTCTGCCCTGGGCATTGAGAGAGGAGTCCAGGAGAAAATGAGGCTGTAGTGAGGTCTGGAAACATATGCAGATTTTAAGAGAAAAGTGTAGACACGCATTTCTGGGCAAGGGAGCATGGTGGGAAGGCACTGAGAAGAGGAAGCAGGGTGCAGGGTGGAGAGGGCTGAGTGTTTGGAGAAGGCTGGGTGGTGGAAGGCTGTGAGAGGCCTGGGGGTTGTCTGGGCTGGGTGAGCAAGGAGCCCTGGAGTATTGGGTTAGTCTTCAACTTGAAAAGGCCAGTTCAGTGAAGGTGTCAAGGGGTCTCTGTCCCTGAAACCCCTGACAACCTAGAAATAGACATGAAAACCACCCCGCCAGCCCTCTATTCAGCCTGGTTCTACCACTTCTGAGACTCAGGTATGTTGGAAAAGTTCTGCTGAGCCAGGCCCACAGTCAGGGAGAAGTTAAATCTTCAAGAATTCCAGGGCAAACTTTACTATTGGCTTAATAAGAACCAGAATCACAGAATCAAAAGGAGGCCTTAGAATAACCAGGGGCAGGATGCATTGTTCTTATCTCTCTGCCTCACCCTGTCCTGTCAGAATCTAACTGTGGTCCCCTGCAGGTCTAGTGCCCACTCCCACCTTTATCCAAAGCCCTTGTTGCTAGATAACTGCCCCTGAATGTGGGAGTGGACCCCAAACAGGATGAAGCTCACAGTTCTCTCCCTGGTGACTATGATTTAAATGTTGATGTTGTAAGAGGAATCCAGGGGAAACATTGTCAAGAACTAGGACCTCTGGCTGGTTTCATCACTAAAGGGTCAATACGATTAATCAGATTTTTTTTTTTTTTTTTGGCCAGGGCTGGGTTTAAACCCGCCTTCTCTGGAATATGGGGCCAGTGCCCTACTCCTTTGAGCCACAGGCACCACCGAATTAATCAGAATTTTTTTTTCAGTTTTTGACTGGGGCTGGGTTTGATCCCGCTACCTCCGGCATATGGGGCCGGTGCCCTACTCCTTGAGCCCCAGGCACCACCCCCGATTAATCAGATTTTTAAAGGGGGCACGTGACCCTAAAATTGCTAAGAGTCCTAATGAAGCAGGAGCTCTGTGTAATTCACCATTGCATTTTCAGGGCTTGGCTGAGTGCCTGGCAAACAGTAAGTGCCTAGTAACTGTTTATTGCTCCTTTTGAAAATAAGAACTTTTGTTTTATTCAAGTGTCTGTTTCTTTCTGATGGACAGGGATGAGGTGGATCAGAGGCATTTCAAACATTGGTTGAATGAATGAATGAATGAACGAATGCATACCAGAATTAGTTAACTGAACCACCATGGGAGGGGAGTAAACTGTAAGTCAAATATCACTGAATTCAACTTTTTATTTAATGGTGAGAGATACAAATTGATGCACAAAAAAGGGGTGAGGGAAAGGGACAATTAAGGCAAACTCTTATGCTTGGGGTGTGAGAAACTTGGGGTTGTGGTGTCTTTTATTGAGAATAGGAAGTTTCCAGTAGGAATGGATTTGGGGTACACTATTGAGTTCTCTTTTCAGGGGTTCTCCCTTCAGCTCTGTTGACATCTGTGGCCAGGAATTGTTTGAGGGGGGCGGCTGTGCTGTGCCTGGGTGATGTTTACCAGCTTCCCCTGCTCTGCCCACTTGCCCACTAAATGGCGGCAGCACAGTGATTTTCAACCCTGGTGCCGCAAAAGGATCTTAGGTGTGTCATGAAAAATTTTAAAGATCCATGAATTAATGTTGAAAAGAAGTTCAAAGCACAGTAAGTATATTTTTTTAAAACTTTTTTTGGATCAACATAATGTGTGCTGCGAAAGTTTAACTATAGGCTCCAGTGCGCTGTGAGATGAAAATGGTTGAAAAATACTGGTGTAACACATCCGCTTCCCAAATTGTGACTCAAGAAATATCTCCAGATGTGGCTAAATGCCCCCTGTGACCCTGGGAGAACACCAAGGATTGGGGGGGTCAAGGATAGAGGGGGACCTGAGAGAGACGTAGATTTTAGCAGATGAGATTTTAGAGTAGATATTCAGAACTTTCTGGCAAACGGAAGGATCTTGAAATGCATTGTTCTTGCTCTCAGAAATTATGAAGGGAAGAACCAAGAGCTAGTTGGACATCCTGTGACATGGAGGGGAGAGCCTAGCTGAGAGACCTAGCTCAGGCACTTAGCATTACTTAATATCTCTGGGCTCGTTTCCTCACTTGTCACATGGAGCTAATAGCACCTGCCCTCTGGATCTGATAAGATTAGGTGTATGTATGGAAATATCTATGTAAGCTACTTAGCACAGTACCTGCCATAAGGCAGGGGCCTGGTAAAGCATCATAATTGCTGTTACTATTATTAATAGCAGGTTTTATGTTGGTGCTTCCTGCTGGGAGCTCAGAAACTAAAAGTAGGCCCCCTAATGCCTTTTTGAGTCTATTGTTGTGCCTGAACCCCCCCCAAACAGTTTCCAGCAAAACAGTTCGAGACACACTCCCATGTAAAAACAAAAGGTGGGCTTTATTTAGCAAGCTCAAGCTCGGACCCTCTCTTGGCAAACATACCAAGGAAGGCCCTGAGCCTAGGGGTTTAGAAAGTTTTATAGGTTACAGAAATCAAGAAGGGTGAAGAAGGGTGGGGTACATTTTTGATTGGTGGTTGGGGTATGGGGAAGTATGAGTGATGGTGGTCAGGGTTTGGGTCAGTACGGGGAGGCTCTGGATTGGTACAGGTATGAGTGGTGGGGGATTTCCTAACTGAGGTGAGGGAGGGGGCGTGGGGTGGTATGGAGCAAGAGGGGTGGGGTACACTTTTGATTGGCTGGCTGGGAGGTTTGATTTCAGGGAAAAGCCTGGGTTTTGGGGAATGGGGAACCTAGTATCTAAGATGGCGGTGGGGGCTTAAAATGAGGAACAGAAGTTAGGCAGTAAACAATAAGATGGCGCTGGTCTGGCCCTCTCATGATTATAGCATTAGAATGGTGAGTGTATCAGCTCTGAGAAGCAGCGTGAGGCATAAACCGCAGAGTGGGAAACACCAATCAGGATCTTGATGACTAAGCGTGCCCTCTGTGACGCCCAACAGGAGGCCACGCTGGACTGGCCCTGCTGAGGGCAAGGTGTTGTGACCCACGGAGCCTCCCTGCCTGTGGGAAGCTGCCTCCTTTTGCTGGGGCACCGGCTTCTAGTCTGACCCCAGATGCTGCCAGTGTTTTTAGTCTGTGCTACACAATTTGGTGCTGAACTAAATAGTGCCACATACAGATTTCAACCTTTGGGTGTATGCCCATCATTTCATCCAAAATAAGATTGTAAACTACAAGAAAGTAGGCCCCACATCTACATGTCTCTCAGACACTTTGGCTGGAGAAAGATATAAATTGGATCTTATCTGAGATTGTAGAAATCAAAAGCTAGGAACAACCTTATATCTAGTCCAAGAGTCTACCTATGAGAGATTTAAACTATGATCACAGCTGGAGGTGGAAAAGAACAAAAAAGATGGCCACGGTTTCACGTCTATGAAAGAAGTGCCACACTGTAACAAACATCTTTTCTTATCATGATGCTCGTCTTTTCAATCGACTAATCACTTGGCATTAACGACACCAAGCGCAGTCTTCCTTCATCTCTTCATAGCTCTGATGTGGAGGCCGATGGGGTAGAGACTGAACCATTTACAGCAGCGTGAGTTCTTTTTCCGTTTGCCAAAGATACATGACTTTCTATTGGAGTGACTGTGCAATAAGGAAAAGGAAATAATCAGACCTTTTAGGGACTATTGGGCACTTGACTGAAACTGACACTGATCCAGGAGAACCAAAGCCAGGCAGAGCAGGGTCTGTGGAGATCAGGGGAGCAATGGAGTTTTAGTCCAGGTCCATCTCACAGTGAGCTTGGTGGGCCCTCAAACCCATCCTGTGGTTATTTTCTTAGTTCTAGAAAGCATAATTGCAATAGACAGATTCAGCAGCTAGCAGAATCCCCACGTTTGGGAAGCCTTCCTGGTTCTTTTTCCAAGCCCAGCCCCCTGCTTCTGTGCCCCTCCAAGCTCCTTCTTTCCCAGGATCAGGTGCCCCTTCTTTATGTTCTTATGGCACTGTTTATTCCTCCTACCAAAATGCACATCACACCCTATCACAATTTTTCAGGCAATTGCTTTTCCCAAGTGAGGGAAACAACCGTGAATTCTACGCTAGCATCTCCAGCACCTTGCATAGTGGCTAAGTAGATAATAAATGTTTGAAGAGAGGCTGAATAAACCAGTGAATAAGTCACTAAGGCTCAGGGACATTAAGACATTTATCTAAGAACACCCAGCTGATGGCAGCAGAGCCAGGCCTTGAACTCAGATCTCAATTCCAAGTCCAGTGTCCTAGTTTACAGTATCAGACACCCCCATCCCTAACTGTTGACCTTGCCTTGGCCTTCTTGTTCGTACATCTAATTTGGTTTCTGGTCAGTGCTTGATTGGCAGAGTGATAGTTATAACTAGGACCAGCTATATAACTCACAGGGCCCAGTGCAAAATAAAAAGGCCAGGGTCCTTCAAAAATTATGAAGAATTTCAAGACAGCAGTAGCAGAGCACTCAAGCAATGTCTGTTCATGAAGGTGGTCCTGGTTATTACAAGGAAATGTTCTCTCCTTCAGAAGGTGAACCTACTGTCTCCATGAGCTGTGTTTATTTCTAGGAAGTGGAAGACTCTTGGACAGTCACCTCTAGCAGGAAGCAGACATGAATTCCGGGCAGGTGACCACACAGATCCTTCCAGGGGTCCCTGCCCCTCCCTCCCCTGGCCTAGAGCACAGTGGTAGCAGGTGAGTGAGAGCATTGTGGGCCTCTCATTGTCCAGCTCCTGTGTCTGAACTATCACTCTGATTTCACTTTGAACCCCAGAAAATCCACTTGCACAAAATATCAGAGAACTCTTTTGGCTTTGTGTGAATAGAGGGGGAGTGTATACACTGCTTATCTCAGAATAACTGAAAATGCCTCAACAGGCAGGTCTTCTCCCCACCCCCTGCTCCCCTATTCAGTCTTACTCCTCTGCTTCTCCATTCCCTCCTTCCCTTATGGGCCCCGACCAGGACCTCCTCCACATCCCACCTGCCCTTGACTTTGGGAACTTTGTGTTCCTGGCTTTTATCAAATAGAATGCAGCTCCGCCGCACCGTGACATCTATTTCAAGATGGAACAGAGAAGCAAGGGCCCTTCAGCTCCATTTATAGGGTGACTGAGTGACCATCTTCATTATTTGAATGGGCTCTTGGGACGTCTTCCTCCCCACCTCAAAGTTATTAATCAATATTTATTTAATGCATATACAGTAAAGGAAATATATTTTCTTTATCCTTATTACTTTATCATGATACCTTTTTCATCCTAGCTTTCAAATAGGACGTCCCCATGGCTGTCCAGTGTGGAGGGTGGGTTGAGTATACTCTCCCTGTGTGCTGGGGGGTCTTTTCCCCTAAGTCTCTGGTAGGAGGGGAATATCTTCCTAGCTGTCTAGGAGATGGTGCCAAGTTTCAGTTCTGGACTGTTTTATTCAATGCTATGAGCCTACTTTTATTTTATAGACCTACAATTTTGGTCCAGCCAAGTATCACCAGAAGAAAGAAATGGGAAACAATTTAAGCATAGACTTTAGTGCATTTTGGTAATGTCAGGAGAAGATGCTTTGTATTTGCCAGACCTTTGTCTTAAATAAGAGAAATGCTTTTCCACTAGAACAAGATGCAAACTTGAAAGGAAAAGATCACAGGCAAGAAATATTAGCTATTTGGGGAAAGAGACAGATACTGTCTGCTCTTCCCTGCTGGGAAACATAACACCAGGATTAGTGTTATTAGGTGTGGTCTCATGGAGTCAGCTGGCTCAGGGTTGGATGGAATCCTGTCTTGGGGGAGCACTCTTCACGTGTTAATCTAGCATGGTGGTCAATCTCTTTTCAGTGGAAGAAAAACTAAAATGGAAAACACAAAACCTTAACATCCTTCCTGACCAAGCTCGGGGCATAGGTGATTGGGCTGGGTTTTCATTTCCACAGCTGGGCGGGCGCCCGCCTTGTCCTTCCCTGGATGGTGGGGTATGTGGGACTCTTGGACTCTCCTGTTCCTTATTTCAACTCTGACCTAAACCCTTCTCTTTCCTCTCATTTATTCCAAGCTGGCAGCTACCCCAGGATAGCTCCTCAGAGAGAGGCTTGGTTGTGCTATTAGGGTCCTCAGCCTCTTGAGGATGGGGACTGTTTGTTTACAGTAGTGTCCCAGGATTTAGCTTAATGCCTGGTATATAGTAGCTGCACAATAAGTACTTGGGAGTTAATAAATAGTGGAAAAATAGAATGGCCTTTATCAAAGTAATGCCCACATTAGGCACTGGAGCCTCCATTCTAGAGCAATTTAGAACCCCAAGGGCAGTAAGACTGAATAGTGACTCAGGGGACTTTATTCACTTGCTGAGGGGGTGTGTTGTTGGGTGTAGCTGGGAAGGCACTTATACTTAACTGCACTCAGGATGACTGATGCTGCTTGCACCATGCAGGACACTGTCCAAGATCCTTGGGATTTGGAAGACAGGCAGGAATTGGAATGAATTAATGGATGTCCATCCACAGATCTAGAATGTAAAAGTTGATGATCATCATGAAATGGGATTCTGTGGATTGAAGAGGACCTTAGAAATAATCTAATTCAACTTCCCTTGCTCCCTATCTTTTTTTCCCAGCTTCCTTTTGCAGAGCCAGAAACTGAAGCCTAGAGAAATTAAGAAACTTGTACGAACCACACAGTGAGTAGGCCGCACATTCTAGAACATATACGATGTAATAATACAATGTAATTTATTCCCGACTCAAGAACTCATTCTATGGCTCCTCTATGACCTCACTTCTGGAAAGTGGTTCTTAAATATTTTAGGATCACTCTCTGACAGTCCTATGGAAGCTCTAGACGTGTATCCTAAAATGCATATCCTCTGAATCACACAAAGTTTTACATATGCTGGGGATTCCTTCTTACTCTATCATGATATCTTTTCTGGCACTTTTTCCCACTTCTGTTTATTTTCACCATTGGCATCGGGCAATTGTTGGAAATGCCTCTGGGGTTAAACCAAAACTTAATGCTCACTAAGCACTTTAGGTCTAGCACCCTTGAAGGGTTATAGACTCCAAAGGCAGTTTTCTCATTCCATGGGAGAGTAGGAAAGTTATAAGCATGACATGAGATGAAAAGGTGAGGAAGAAACCTATAAAAGGACGAGTGTGGCTGAATCCCAGGGAGGAATAAATCCTTCTGAGTGGTAGGACTTTCAGAACATAGAGCCGTTGGCGACAGTGGGGGACTCACCGCGTGAAGCATTGCAGACATGCCTGGGTACAGTCGCAGCACATATACCTTGGGGAACAATGTCTCTCTGGCAGGGGGCAAGTACAGGATGACGTAATACATCTTTTCCATTTCTAATTTTAATGATTCTTTGAAATAAAAACATTAGTCATTTGTAGACCTTCTAAAGAGTGGGGCATTTCACAAAGATCAGCATTAATGTCCACATCTGGGGTTTTAACTGTCCACAGGGAGGCGGTAGGAAGGACATTCTGGGATAAACTGACATTCATGCTGTTGCTGTTCAGCACCGGGTACTTCAGGGGGTGTAAGAAAACAACGACAGCAGTTAGATCAAATATGTGCCTCTCTCACTGAGTGCTGTCTGACACTCTGTCCCCCCACGCAAGGCTGGGACTTTAGTCCAGGAGCCTTGGCTGCTGGTCTGTGTCATCCTGTTTTGTCTAACATCCCAAGACTATGGAGAGCTGCCATGAGCACAGGCATGCCCAGGCAGATGTAATAGTGTGGCCTGGGGTCCATGTATTCATTCATTTACAAATTTCAAAATACTCCACCTGACCATGAGTCTTTATTCTCCAGTGCCTATCGTGTCTGTCACCTAGAAAGCACCTGAGTGTCTGCGCAGTGAAGTCAGGATAAAACGTTAACTCCTGGAGATGGCATCCAAGGCCAGCAGGTGTGATCTGTCCCCTGCTTACTCCAGCCCCCTCTTTTTCCTTCACTTCATTTACTGCATTCCAGCACACTGCCTTTACTTTTACTCACTAACATGCAAAAACTATGCCTGTCTTGGGACATTGGCACTTGTGTGCCCTTCTGTTTGAACCACAGTCTTGGTCTTTTCATAGCTTCCTTATCATCACTCAGGTCTCAAATCAAATATCTCCTCTTCACAGAGGGTTCCCCCCCAATCGAGTGAGCTAGCTGTGCGCCCTGGTCACTCTTTAGGCTCTGCTTTAGGACATGGACCTGTACTAAATAAGCACCATGTTTTTTTGTATGTTTATTAGATGTCATATTTCACAGAAAATTAGTTCCAGGTCACAAAGGCTGCCTTGTTCTCCCCCTTTTATCCTTAGTACCTAGAGCCATGTCTGGTAGACGGTATGTGCTGAGTAAGTACTTGTGCCCAGTTGAACAAACTTGGACACCTGCTACTTCCACGGTTGTTGTTACTTGATATTTACACTCTTAGGAACTATTGCCAGTAGTCTATAGGTGAGGACATGAATTTAGACAGTAGAGTGACTTGCTCAGGATCACAGAGCAAGTAAGTGCCAGACATGAGACTTAAACCAGAGCTAATAAATGCAGGTTCCAAGTTCTTCCCAGGAGTTCTTCACCATGTTTGACAGGTGAGCCTGTGACGGGAAGCCTGGACACTGGATGTTTATAGAGACAGACTCAGAGTTCTCTTCCTGATCTAGCTAGTGAGCTGAGTGCTCTTCCAGCATAACATTTCTAATGAATTTTCATTCTAATATGTGGCCCATAACCTTGGTTGATAACTTACTCCTGGAAAGGCCCAGGGAAGGCTCAACCTATCTCCCCATCCCGGTTCTACAGCCTTCTCCTTGTAACCTCTGCTTCTGCTCTGAGCCACTTGGGAGTCAGCATCACAAGTGACTGACCTGACTCTTCCCCGATTCCCCCTCACCCTCAGATTATTCTGAGTTTAGAAAGTTCTGCCAAAGGGGTTCAACAGAGAGGACCTATCCTGTGTTTTGGCAATGCCTTATGGTGGAATTCCCTTTTCCTCCCTAGACAGGGCAGGGGCTGGTAATTCAATCCCAGTTACAGATAGTCAAGTCATTGTTGAGGGTTCTCCGGGTCAGGAACCCCTTCCCACACGCAGATCATTCTGAGAAGCCTAGGGTAAAGAAAGTATCATAATAGTGTTAAATAAGCATACTTTATTCCCTCCCTTTTCTTCCTTCTTTTCCACTCTTTTTCCTCTCTTTCACCAAATAACATTTACTGGGTGTTGTCAACCCTGTGTCAGAATTTTTGCCTTTGCTGGAAGAAAGAAATGTAAACACATATATGTAATTTTTTATTTTTCCCTATTGAATAATAAGTGGGTGTAAAATTCTGGGGAGATTGTGATTTTTCTGTCAGAAGATAGCACTTCAGTGTTTTTTGGACTTTGTTATTGCTGACCAGAATTGTGCCAAACTCTTGTCATTTTTTGCTGGTAATCTATCACCGTCCTTCTTAATTGTAAAGACTTTAAAAAAGAAATTTTTGATATTTTATAGTTTCACTATGATGTATACAGGTATGGATTTATCTTCAGTTTTCAGCTCAGAATTTGAAGCACACCTTAATATACAGGATCTTGTTTTAATTTGAGAAAAATCTAAGTTATTATCTTTGGTATATTATGGAACATTTTTTTTTCTACCAAACTTCTTGTATCTATCTGAACTGAGTTTGCGCCAAATTCCCCATCTCTTTTTCCTTTTTTAAAATTAAAATTTTTTTTTACACAATTACTGACTTACAAAAGAATTAGAAATACGTTCAAAATATATATATATTTTTTTTTTTTACGGAACTATTTGAAAGTTAATGGGTGACCTGATTTCATATTACCTCCAAATGTATTTTAGTGTGTTTTCCATCAGTGAGGACATTCTCCTACATAACCAAGAGAAAACTGTCAAGATCAGGAAATTAGCATTGTCATGTTGCTACCAGACTTCAAAGCTCACCAGTTATTCAAACTGCATCAAAATTATTCAGGTTGGAATCACATGTTGAGTTAGTTGTCCTGTCTCTTTTCTTTCTTTTAGTCTAGAGAAAATTTTCAGTATTTCCATTGCTTTCATGATCTTGAGTTTTTAGAAGTTATAGGCCAGGTAGTTGATATGTAGTAGAATGACCACCAGTTTGGATTTATCTAATGTTTCTTCATGACTATGTTTATATGGCGCATCTTTGGCAGGAATATCATAGAAGTGGTGAGTGTTATTCTCTTTGCATCGTATCAGGTCACATGTGATTTCAAATTGTCTCACTACTGATGAATTTTTTTTGCTAGCTTGACTAGAGCTATCTTTTTCTTCCTGATTAGTGTGTGTTTGGTGGGGAGATACTTTGAAACTATGCAAACTTAGTTTCTTATCAAACTGTCAATTCATTCATTCATTCACTTATATCTATATGACTGGATGATTTCCTACTTTATTAATGGGCTTTAATCTTGTACTCTTATTTTGATGCTGAAATTGTCCTTGATTTGGCCACTGGGATCCCGTCTGAGCTGCTTCTGTGTTCTTTTAACATGTTTCCATCATTTTTGGAATGTTTTCTTGCTTTCAGGCATGATGAAATGTTCTAGTTGCATCTTTCCCTTCTCCAGTTGTAGAATTATTCTAGGAGAATAATTTGGATTGCTGTCTTTCAGTGGAAGTACTTAGAATCCCATATCTGGGCAGAGGGTGTGCTCATCATTCTTGTGGTATCCTTGCCAAGGCCCTCACAGTGGACAGAGCTAGGAAAATATGCAGATGCACTATACATTTGTACATATACACACAACGAACACAGATATTTGTGCGCCTGTGAATACACGTCCGTATGCACACAGGAGGCTGCCCCATGTGTGGATTTCCTCTTTGCCCAGCTTGATTTCTGACTCCTGAGACGAGGCCACTCTCCTGTATACAAGCTCTTCTCAATCTACTTGATCTCATTTATTTTTCACATTACTAAATTATTTCTCTGTTTCTAGTGTAGATTTCATTACCTCTTTTGAGTCTTTAAAAAATGTCAATGGCTATATTTTCATTTCCGAGATTCCAAATAAACTTTTAAAATCATGCCTACCAGTCCCTTTCACTTTTGTGTTTTGTTTTATAAATTTTTGTTCATTTTTAATGGTATCCTTTTTTGTTTATCTTTCCGAGTATCCTAACATGCTTATTATTGTTGTTTTTGAAAATTCTACCATACAGGTTCTTTCATCTGGAGTGAATTTACGTTCAAATTTGTTGGCTAACTTTCTTGGTATTAGGTTTCTTGTGATTTAGAATTTTGGTTTACAAGTTTAAGTGGGAGTTTTTTTCTTCTTTTCCTTAATATCCAGTTCTTTTTGTTGGTGGTGGTGGTGTCATCATTCTATTTTTGTTTTATCTCTGAGCTGCCAGGTCTTAAACTTGAGATTTGATGGTAAACTTGATTTCTTGTCCTGAAGCTTTGTTTCTTTGCTCCCCCCTCCTTTGGCTCACAACTTCTTAGGAAACTACAGTCCTCTTTATTAGGTCAGTAAACTTTTATTTTTTAGCTCTTTCTGTAATCAAGAAAGCCCCAGCTTGTGGCTTCCTACAGGGAACCTGGCTCAATGCCTAGCCACAAATGGGGGACTTTTAGTTCTTATTAGCCTGCCTTCCTGCTGGCAGCTCCTGGCTGCCCCTGCTTCTGATTCCACAGTCCAGCAGACTCAAAGCGTCAACTCTGACTTCAGATTTTGGTAGATATTTTGAGCCTAGGTATGCCTCAGGGCTTCATCTCTCTTTCACCTCTCTGGAAGAGAATTGTTAAAACATTCAGACAAATTAAATTTAGCAGAATTTGAGTGAAGAATGATTCCCAAATTGAGCAGCTCTCAGAATCAGAAGAGACCCTTAGAGAAACTCCATTCTGCCACATGGTCCGGTGGCATTCAAAATGGAAATGAGGTCCAGAAAACGGAAGGGAGGGGCAGTAACAGCTCAACTGGTAGAGTTTGTTGTTTGCCTTAGTCATGGTTTGAATAGTTGGTTGCCTGTGACTGACTGAAACTTGGTTATCTGTTACAGAGATGTACTCCTAAGGTAGGCTTTTAGTTAGTTATATACTAGGTTATAGTAAATAACTTAGTTAGGTTGCAGTTTGTTATGTAAGGACCCCAATGTGAAGGGATTCTCAGGCCAAATTTGGTTTTATTTAACAAAGTAGAACCCAAATGCTGAAATTCAGGCACTATCTTGACTGAGAATCTTATTTGTATGACTCTGTGAACCCTGGACCTCGTTTAGTGTCATAAGATTTCTCTGTAACTTTCAGCTGCGTGGAAACTCTTAGTCATGCCCTTGATTTCTGGAAGGCAGGACTGTACAGTCCTTTGTAAAAGTCTTACTAGTGGAGGATCAAGTATACTTGGAGTTCAGAAGATGGTAAAACCCCATTCCCTTCCCTTTCTACCCTAGATTATCCTGAATACCCTCAGCTGGGCCTTGGAGGCCTTTCTTCTCTGGCTGTCTCCTCCCTTCTCCTCTCCCTCCCAACTGCCTCTACATTTCCCAAGGTCCCCTTTTCCTCCTCCCAGCTTCTGTTTGTCCCTCTCCATGGATCTTGGGTGGGAGGTGCTGGTGGACATGGTGGTGACCTGTGTGCTTCGAGTCCTGCATAGGCAGGGGAGGCCATAGGAAAAGTGGCCGTGTCTGAATATTCTAAGGGCAAAACTCTGGCGACCTGCTTCATGCAGTGTGTTAGCCTCTTCCTCTACATTTTGCAGATCCTCTTTTGTTATGTTTTATGGCCAGGTTCCCTGAAAAGAGATGGTTTTGTTCCTAGTCCCGGAAAGGCGGTGGGAAGGGAAAGAAAATCCTATCCTGCCATACTTTCATGAAATTAAGTTTATCCCCTTTAAATGTCACATAACATGTACTTTTGGAAAGCCTTTATTCCTCCTTCTAAGTTCTTAGAGACCCAAACCGAATCTACGGTGCATGTGGAAACTTCTAAACTATTCTACAAAATAGAATCAAAACAGGCAACTACTTAGACACTTTTGAGGAATCAATTGAGGAAAATAGGTAGAATCCAATTAAAATAATATCTTCAACTTTTAAAAGGATCTTTCACGACAGCAGTAGAATAGCTGGACCATTTCAAGACAGAACACTTGCAGTTATTTGTGAATCAATTTCATTTCTCCAGTCTTTTCAGAGATTAATAATGTGGTAAACACGTGAGTTTATCTTACTTTATCTGATAAACAATTCCACCTCAGTTTCCGAGTTCTCTAAAATCTACTTAGATCTTTTGTATTTAGGGCACAGTTCAGATTTTCTTTTTCTCAGAAGAGTCAGTTTCCGAAAGTTATAGAGAATCTCTGGAATGAGGCAGTCTTATGTCAGAATCCTCTCTAAATATTGAGATTTTAATCATTTTGGTGCCAATGAAAAAGAGCCTCTTCTTAGACAAGAGGGCAATGTTGGTAGAAGCAAAGTGCTGTCTGTCTGCCTTTATTTCCCAAGCTCCCAAGGAAAGATGGTTTTTGTTAGAGGAATTAGTCTGTTGCTCTAAAGCATTTGGAAAGCCTCCACCAGTAAGTTATATCATCAGAGACTAAGTTACGGGGGGCATGCGGCAGATAAATGGCCTTTTTGACCCATGCCACTGATAATTGATCACCTGCTAGAATGAACCATGAAGGGAGGGCACCTTGGAGCAGGAGGGACCTCTCTCTGATCAGGAGTTTGTAAATCCAAAGGCTGCAGTGACCTGCAAGACCCTAAAATATGGTTCCTAAAAATAGAGCCTATTGTAACGACACATGGATGTTTTATAGTCCCATTTATCTAGGTATGACAATATTAATTGAACTGTCAGATTGCTGGGGACTGGTGAAATACTTGGAATTACAGAGAAAGAAATTCCCAAGGGGTCGAGGCAGGTGTACTCAATATGGAATGCAAAACTCCCATGGGTAGTGCTGCCGGCCTGCCTTTATCTGGTCGGAGATTTTAGGGAGCTGCTGGGCTCATTCATGCTTAAAGGATTATATTAAGAAGCCTGGATCTTGCAGAGCTGTCTCGGGCAAGCATGTTGTGTGCACAGCTGGTTCTGTTACCTTAAAATACCAGTTAGTTTTGAATTAAGGCTTTGATGAAAGATGTCAGTGTTGATCTTGGGAAACTCTGCACATTAATTCAAGAGTCGTGTTAGCCACAGAGTGTGGGGCACAGGTTTGGAGAAGGACTAAGAAGAGAAAGGGAAACTGGGTATCATTTCCATGCTGCACCTACCTGGCTCTGGAGGGGGGGCAGGTGTCCCACCTTGTCACTTTCTGAAATTTGGGGTGGCAATTACAGATTAACATTGATTTAAAGACAGTTAGTTCTTCAACCATGAATCCAGGATTCAGCATTTTCTCCCTGGGCATATGGCAGTGGCAACTTCGTGAGAAACAAGGGGAGAATTAACTTCTGGTTTTGTAAATAGCAACCCGGAATTCTCACTGCCCAGAATCCTCTGAAGAATGAATTCATTGAGTCAGTCCAGTTTCGGCAACTGTCTTGAAACCACTCAAAAGATTTTATGTTCAAAAGCTTCAGCCGAGATTGCTATTTAAAAATGTCCTGTGGTGTGGAATACATGTACCTCAAGGAAACAGGCCTGGAAGCTTGTCCAAGGCAGGTGAGTTCTAGCCACCTCCCAGGTGGTCTCAGAGATGTAGCATTGTAAGGAAACTTTAAGTCATGTCTAGCTGGCAGTTTCCAGCCAGGGGGCTGCCGGAAGAGGGAGCATATCACATCACTTCTCTACCTTCTGTTCATTGCCTTGACCAGGCTACCCTGAAACTGGGAGTTGTCAGTCACCCACGACTGACTCTGGACCTGCCTGCTGTCCACCATTGTCTCTCTTCTAAATGAGACGAGTTATTCTTTTTACTGTCTGTCACATCTTTGTTCATTCCATTTGTTTAGTTGGATCCCCCTCCACTTCTCAGGGTTCATTCATAATCTCCCCAGTTTTCTGAGGTTGGCACTCAAGCACTTGGAGCTGGGTGTTCAGAAAATACCTCAGGCATAAATGACATGAAATGAAGGGCCATCCCTGAAGACCCAGCCTTTCAGGAAACCATCTCCAAAGCCCCCTCCCAGTGATATACTCCTTAGATGACTTCCTAAGCTGAGTGCAGGCACAGTCACCACTGGTGGGGCCACCATTGCCTGAGCACTGATGTCACTCTGCAGGCCCCAAGCTGCTCTATGTCTCTGGAGCCCTCCATGTGCCAGGGTAGGAGTGGAGAATGTGACCTTGTCCTCTTTTCTGTCACTCTGTGCTTTAGGAATACAACAGTTCTGCTTTTTCTCTTAATTTATTATTGGGAGTTCGGAGGAAACATGCTATGTGTTCAAGATTAGTATTCTTCAACCTTCTTGTAACTCAGATGAATCCAAGTGGCAGACACAGTGCTCTACTTCATTCATCACTTCTTCATTCTAGAAATCACTCACTGAACCTTCTAGGTGTCAGCCATTGGGTCAGAGACATAGGCTACCAAGACGATAAAGTAGATAGAGTCCTTGCCTTGGGGGATTTGGAGCAGGCTACCAAGATGATAAAGTAGATAGAGTCCTTGCCTTGGGGGATTTAGAGGCATGGTATTGAGCAGACTTTGTGTGTTCTTTGTCTTTAAGTGTTTTCCTTACAAGATTCCTCAGACTCTGAGCAAGTGGATTCTTGGCAGGGCTGCCCTGCCCCTCTGCCAGGCGAGGCCAGGCATGCCTATGGGGCTGGATCCACCTGGAGGTAGCAGTGGGCAGTGCAAGGAGGAAGTGAGTCTGTGTCTTTCACTTCCTCCCTCCAAGATTGAGGCTGGGCCTTCCATACAAACACTTGCCTTCTTCAATGTCAGGAGGCTTATTAAACTGATGAGCTACTGGATGGGTCTTGTCCACGTGGCACAGTTTTGGAAAGCAAGGGGGCTTGTCGGGCGGTGCGCAGTTGATGGAAGTGCTCACAGGTGGAAACGAGGATAGCTCAGAGGGCCGCTCCATGCACGTGGTGAAGGAGTTCAGGGGAGTGGTGGCTGATGGTCTGCAGGTTGGCACCAGGTCCTGATAAATGACCACAGAAGATGGGCACCCCCCTGAGCACTCTCTCAGGGCCATCCCTAACTCCTTTTAGTGTGGTTCCCCAACCCCCCACCCAGTTCTGGCCTCACAGAGCTCTGTCCAGGCCACACTTCCCCATTTCTAGACTGGATAGTTCTCTGTTCTCTGTATTATACTCTAGCTCATTGTCTATTTTTTTCCTTAATAATTCATTAATTTGAGCAGTTTCTCAAAGAGGATACTATTGGCATTGTGATGATTAAATAATCCCCTCTTATTTCCAATTCAGCCCACCTCCACCATCCTTGGAGGGAAGCACCTCCTCTCACTCAGATCATAGTTACAGGGTCATGGGCATTAACGCTGAGGCTTGCTTCCTTTGGAGTTTAGCTATTGATCCTCAAAAACCTTTTTTCTTTCTTCTCAAAAGGGCTTGTTTTCTACTGTACAAAAATTATTGGCTTTCTATGACTCTCTTGTTTCTGTTATGAATTTTTAACATGTAGAAGGTTAGTAACTGAGCTTTAAAAATTTCTTCTTGCATGCTGCTATAATTCTACCTGGGGCAATGAATGGTGAGGGTGGGTTAGGGTCTGGCTGCTCCAAGGAAAATCTGTGTTCAACATTTCCAAATTTCAGCCCAGTGCCCATGACTGAGTCTCTCAGGAAAATATAACTTAGGCTCCAGCTGGGCCCCTGACTACATCATTTAGAACTTTCTATACCATCCCCTGTGACATTGACTACCCCCCCTTTCCCCTTTAATTAGGGTAGAGAGAAATATAGCATGGCTCCTTAGGATGTCCAAAGCTAAAGTAGAAAAGCCATTTGCCAGGAGGAAGGGACAGTAATCTAGGAGAGAGATGACCTCACACATCTCTAGTTTGAGGCTAACAGATCTGTAGCAAGTACAAACTTTGGAGAAATTACAGAGTAGTTGAGGCTCCCAGGCCCTCAGGCCAAGAAGATGATTCAGGGTGGGGGGAACAAAAAAGGAACCATTATTTTTAGAGGGAATGTGTGAGGTAGATAGGTGAATCATGAAGGAAGAAATGTCAATGATCTGAATGCTTGTCTTGCCTCACTAAAATCTGAACAGCAGTAAGAATGGCAAAGTATATAAGTTTGTTAATACTAAGAGGCCCAGGAGTGGGGTAGGAAGTGGCCATTTGTTTACTTTGCCAGTGGGATGGTAAATTTAGATATCCAGAACATTCTGGAGTATAGTATAACAATAAGTATTGAAATACCCAGAAACATATTTTCTTTGATAAAGCAATTTCACTCTTATATACACAAGACTGTTTTTCACAGCATCATTTATAACGGACAAAAATTGGAAAATATTTACATGCAAGTCAGCTGAGGATTGGTTAAATTTATGGGGTGGTTATTCACCATGGTAATGTTAATCTTTATGTATCGACCAGAATAGATAGCCAACATATATTTTTTTGTTTAAAATTTTTTTGGCATAAAATATGTACATAATTAATGTATACCATTTGATGAGTTTAGGGATAAGAAAGCCCTATGAAACCATCATCACAATTTATACCATAAACTTGTCTATCCATCACCTCTAAAAGTTTCCTCCCACCTTATTATTATTATTATTATTTTTGTGATAAAAGCATTTAATATAAGCTCTACTTCAGGGGTTCTCAACCCACAGGAACTGTATTAAAGGGCCGCAGCATTAGGAAGGTTGAGAACCACAGCTCTGCTCTCTTAGCAGATTTTGAATTATACAATGCAGAATTGTTATTTACAGCAACTGTGCTATAAGGTAGCTCTCCAGGGCTTATGTATTTTGTAAGAAAGAAATTTTGTACCCTGTGACTAATACCTCCCCCTGTCTCCTCCCCCACCATATGGTTTTTCTTTTTCTTTTTCTTTTTTTTGGCTATTTCCAAAAGGTTTATTTAAATTATCTAATATTCTGGGCATTCATTCACTCATCACCCAAACCATAAAAGAGAGGTTATAGCAGAATAATCATGTTCCTGACTGAATATTGTTTTTTAAAGGGGGGAAAATATAAGATTATAAAGCAACATGGATAAAGTCATGCCATTTTGGTAAATATTTCAAATTACTCATGAATATCTATGTCTAGAAAAAGTTTAAGAGGATAAATACTACCAAAAGGCTAGCATGGGGCTACAAGATTTTAGGTGATTTTTATTTTTATCCTTGTATTAAGATTGCATTTTCTGACTGCTCCATAAAGAGAAGGATCAGAAGAAAAGAAGGCATCTCTCTTTAGGAATCCAGTTTAGGTTATTTGTTATGGTTTCTGGGAGAGATGGGACACAGAGACAAATGAAGGTCCTGGGACAGCTTGGGAGCCTAAGAAGATGATAGCTTCTTTCTGGGATAAAGAAAAAAGATTCAATTAACAGAAAAATGGAGTTCAGATTTCTGTTAACTTCTCTCCGTCTTTTCTATAGACCTGTTATAAGGAGAAGGTATTTATCATACAATATGGGTGTTTTATTTTCCTTAGGAGAGAACAATGTATTTTGACGTCCTCCCAGAGCTCTTTGTAGGGCTATTTGTGCTTTTTGTATTTCCAAGAGCATCAAAATGCAGCTGATCGCACAAGACTGCCTTATGCCTATTATCTCAGAGGAGGACCAACTAGGCTGGAAGGGGGGCAGGCACCTAGGGAAAAATGGAGACCAAGCCCCAGAAGGGTTAATCTAGTGTGACTCAGAAGTCTAGTTTGATATCATTTAGTGCTCCAAGTATTTTTTTTTTAAATTCAGATTAATGTGAGGGTACAAACAACTAGGTTACAATGTTTGCATTTGTTAGGTAGAGTCCCTCTTGTAATTATGTCCCTCACCCTAGAGGTGTGTCTTATCCCCTTACATTGTGCACATGAAGTGGGAGCACACCAGTCCCCCTTTCTTCTCCTCTTCCCCTTTCTCTTCCCCCTCCCCCAACTTGAACAGAATTGAGTTTTTCTCTTATGTGGGCATGTATTAGATCCTCTACTGGCTTCATATTAGTGTTGAGTACATTGGATACTTGCTTTTCCATTCTTGTGATACTTTACTAAGAAGAATATATTTTGACTCCATCCAGGTTAATGCAAAAGATGTAAAGTCTCCATCTTTTTTATGGCAGAATAGTATTCCATGGAATACTGAAAAGTCTAATTTGAGATCTTTGAGGAGTCTCCTACTCCCTTCCAAAGAGGTTTTATTAGTTTGCAGTCCCACCAACAGTGTAAAGTGTTCTCCTGTCTCCACATCCACGCCAGCATCTGCAGCTTTGGAACTTTGTGATGTGGGCTATTCTCACTGATGTTAGGTGATCTCTCAGAGTGGTTTTGAGTTTCATTTCTCTGATGATTAGGGCCGATGAGCATTTTTTCATATGTTTCTTAGCCATTTGTCTGTCTTCCTCAGATTATTTTGTTTTTTAAACAACAGAAATAAACACAGCAAGCATGGCTGCCCTTGGGAGGTCCACGGTCAGGCTTGAGCTTGCCCCTCTCTCCTCTGCATCTGCAGTGGAGTCAGACCTCAGGGGCCCAGGACGGGCACCTAGTGGGGGTTGTAGGAGGCTGTCAGAGTCACTGTAAGTCTCAAATTTGAACTCCATCCTAAAGACTGGTATTTTAGTTTTTAAACCACTTTATTGAGGTATGACAGACATGTAAAATGCTGTGCTTATTTAATATATACAACTTGATGAGTTTGGGGGTAAGTATACACCTGGGAGACCATCGCCATCATCAAGGCCATAAATGTATCCATCACCTTCCAGAGTTTTCTCCCAACCCTTTCATTATTATTGTCATTGTCTATTTATGTATTTTGGTGCTGACAGCAATTAACATAAGGTTTATTATCTTAGCAGAGTTTAAATATACAATATTGTTAGCTATGGGGACTGTACAATCTGGTAGATCTCCAGAACTTAGTTATCCTGTGCAATTGAGGCTTTGTGCTCTCTGACTGTCACCTTACCAAGTCCCTTGGCCCCCAGCCCCTGGCAACCACCATTCTATTGTCTGATACAGCTTTTTTGGAAAGAAGTATGGAAAATTCTCGGGCGATGCCTATGCTCAGTGGGTAGGGCACCAGCCCCATATACTGAGGGTGGTGGGTTTGAACCCAACCCTGGCTAGCTAAAACAGCAGTGACAACTTCAACAAAAAATAGCTGGGCATTGTGGCGGGTGTCTGTAGTCCTAGCTACTTGGGAGGCTGAGGCAAGAGAATTGCTTAAGCCCAAGAGTTGGAGGTTGCTATGAGTGGTGATGCCACAGCATTCTACTGAGGGTGACAGAGTGAGATTCTGTCTCAAAAAAAAAAAAGTATGGAGAATGCTCAAGGAACTAAAAGTTGACCTACTGTTTGATTCTGCAATAGATATCTAACCAAATGAAAAAAAATAATTTTACAACATTTACACCAGAATGTTTATTGTGGGCAAGATGTGGAGGCAACCTAAATGCCCATCAACCCATGAATAGATAAACAAATTGTGGTATATTTGTACCATGGAGTACTATGCAGTCATAAAAAAGATGGAGACATCTTTTTTTTTTTTTTTTAACATCTTTTATGTTTACCTGGATGGATCTGGATGATATTCTTCTTAGTAACGTATCTCAAGAATGGAGAAAAAAGTATCCAATGCAGGGAAGCACCTGTGGCTCAAAGGAGTAGGGTGCCAGCCCCATATGCTGGAGGTGGTAGGTTCAAATCCAGGCCCAGCCAAAAACTGCAAAAAAAAAAAAAGTATCCAATGGATTCAATACTATTATGAAACCAATATAGATACACTTACACATTCATACAAATGATAAAACACAAATATAGTCCAGAAAGAAAGAGGAGAGAAGAGGAAAATGGGAGGTGAGTGGGGAGGGCAAGTGGAGGGTGGGTATTTGGTGGGATGTCACCTAATGTGCACAATGCAAGGATACATTTCAAAACAACTAAGAATATATTATAAATGTCTTACCACAAAAAAAAGTGAGGTAATGGTTATGTTAATTAGTTTGATTTAGGCATTCCAGTTATGATTTAATAAAAATTAAGTTAAGAAAGAGTATATGCTTCTGTTTCAGATTCCACAAATAAGTGAGAGCATACAGTGTTGTCTTTTTTTTTTTTTGAGACAGACTCTTGCTCTGTTGCCTAGATTAGAGTACAGTGGCATCATCGTAGCTCACTGCAACCTCAAACTCCTGGGCTCAAGTGATCCTCCTGCTTCACCCTTTCAAGTAGCTGGGATTATAGGCATGTGCCACCATGCCTGGCTAATTTTTTCCTTTTTTTTTTTTTTTTTTTGCAGAGACATTGTCTTGTTCTTGCCCAGGTTGGTCTTGAACTCCTGGTCTCAAGTGGTCCTCTCTTGGCTTCCCAAAATGCTGAGATTACAGGCATGTGGCACTGTGCCTAGCCTCTCTTTTACAGAGATTGGCATTCAATAATTTTTATGCCAGGAAGAAACAAAAAAATTGCATTGCATGTGTCCTTTATTGCATAAGTGTGCCAATTGTTTTTGTGAATGGATCTCTGAATAATACAAGAAAATGTTTTATTGGCCTTCATCAGTAAGCAGCTAAACATTTCCCCTGAAATTGCATTTAAGTGTTTAAATTTATTTCCCAAGCCTTTGTGAATACCAAAGGGTAAACCCGATCTCAGCTCACAATTAGTGATTTTGTATACGCAATTCTTTTTTGATTGTTAAAACATATAGATATAACAGTTTCTGAGCTCTGCCGCCCAATTCTCCCCTCCACCCCTTGACCCTGCCAACCCTTATTTCACTCTAGTTTTGTGCAATGACCTTTGACCTGCCACTCTTTTTGTCTGATCAGGCCCTCATATGTGTGACTGAAATATCATAAATTCCAGAAGAGTAGGATCCCAATTTGTGAGCTTATTCTATATGCTTATTAATTCCACTACCCCACACAGGTGGAAATGTGGTTTTAAGAGAGGTTGAACACTGTGATTTTTCCCCATGTATTTCAAGGATGGAAAAAACATGCGCTAACTAACTCTGAGCTGACCGACTGTAAAAACTCATAGCGCTCAATAGCTCTTCAATTTTTATAATGGCCTGCTTACCTTTGGTGGTCTCGTTACTGGGCTTCAGTCATTGTACTTGGGGATTCTGTCCAGTGGTGGGAGCATAAGGTAACATTGCTTTAAGATTTCTTAAATGAGTTAATACCTGGGAGGTGCCCTGGCCCTTTTTCACTCATTAAATAGCATTTCTTTGTCTCTTAGCTTATATTAAATACATTTAAGAGGACAAAAGAGGTTCTAAAGGGAATAAAAAAATGTACCGAAGTTAGATTGTAAACTGCAGCTAGTAAATGTCAAATCCTGCATCCAAGCTTATGGTAGGAAGCTAGGTGGCGGTGTAAGAAATGTTCCTGAAAGAACACCAGCTACCACAGATGGGAACTGACATTATACGTGGAAAATAAAGTGGAAAAACCAGGTCAGCATGAGGACAACTAGGAGGCCACAATGGCTTTAAAAAAACATAAGTAACTAAAGCAGAGTGTGTTTTAAATTAATTAATGAAAGTTCAATTGGAAGTCCCAGTTGTTGATTTATTTAAAGCTGCCTTTTCTTGGTAGATTCATGTTTGAGGATATTGATTCTAGGGCTAGTCCTGAGTAGCTCTGTAATATTAGATGGGTTGTTCATGTGTGTTAGCCCTGGTTTCCTCATCTTATAAATGGGAAAGGCAATAGTATATCTGTTTTATAGCATTGTTTTGTGGACTAAATGAAATATTCTGAACATTTAAATATCATGGTGCCTCGACTCAATAAATGCTGTTAATTTTTGAGTGCTTCCCTTCTACAGATGGTGTTTTTTATGCTCTAGGCGTGAAGAATATGATTTCATGTGAAATAATCTCCCTTGATTATTCCTACCATCTTTCGAGGTAGGCAGGGCAGACGTTCTCACCCTGCATTAGGGTGGAGTAGGCTGCGGTAACAAATAGGCTCCTGAAACTCCAGTCGATGTTGATTTCTTGCTCATATATCAATCCAAGGAAGATATTTTGGGTGAGAAGACGTCTTTGTTTCACAGAATAGTTTTGGAATATATCCTGGCTTTGTCATCTTCGGTATACGGATACCCAGGTCTCCATCATTATCCACATGCAGCTGGTGGGAGGAGAAGAAGGTGGCATGACAAATTCCTGGCCTGAAAAATGACACATAGCACTTCTGCTCATATTCTGTTGGCTGGGATGACAGCCCCATGGCTGTGTCTAATGCCAGGGACACACAGATAGACTGTAGCTGTGTGTCCCCCAAGAAGATGAAACAGATCTGTGATGAACAGCTAGTGGTCTCTGTCACATGCACATTTAGCAGGATGAGACTGAGTTCCTAGGGAGCAAAAGGGGTTTGCCCATCCTAGCATGGATACTTGTAGGCATCATCCAACATGTTGGGATACAATGTGAATCCCAGCTAGAATTAGTTGGGGGCAGTGAAGAGGGCGCAGAGGGAGAAAAGTATTTGAGAGCCAGCCTGACGTCTGGCCCAAGGGAGCTCTGTCAACCCTGGGGATTCTCCAGCACCTTTGTTCAGCGCCCAGTGCCACTTGTTTGCTTGTCTTGCTGTTTCTCTTTCCCATTTTAGCTGCCTGGTGGGCTGCTTGTCCTGGGCAAGGGAATTTCCAGTCTCCACTGAGATAAAACAATAGCACCTCCCCAGCTGCTATTGTTGCAGGCATCCTGGCTGCAGACTCAAGGAGAAAACCTTGAATCAATTTGTCTCATGGAGGCTGAGGGGTTGGCCGGCTGCCCTTCACAACTTGTTAAAATGAACACTTGGACTGGGGGCGGGGGCGATGAAGCCAAATCTGTGGGGTGATTCTCACCCTAGGATCCTCTCTGCTGATTTTTTTCTGTGCTGAGATGTCAATGTCACTGTGTTGGGGGGAAGAGGGGAGGTCTGAGACATCCATCTTTTGTTTCCCATCTGAAGTGCTTTTAAAAAGAAACACTTCAGACTTGCTGAGATCTCACCTAGATACTTTTTTCTCCCAGCCAGACTCAAATACTCTCCCAAAGGTTCCCTTTGGGACAGGAGTTTCCAAAGCCCATGCTCCTCCCTTTCTGCGAGGGGTGATTAGTACCCAGGTCACACACACTCAGACCCTCTATGGAAGGGGCTCCCTCTCCACCCTGGACCATGGCCGATTGGACCAGCCAACAAGTGGTGTTTTACTCGACATGAAAGCTGGTTGAAGTTAAGCAGGAGACATGTTTTTGTTTCTTTAATAAATAAAAGTAAGGACCCTGTACATGAATAAAAGTAAAAGTCACTCCCCTGAGGTTTTTAGGCTTCCAAAAATAGTCCCAAGCTTAGCCAAGGCCAATGCAGCCAGAATTTCCATGGAAAGCTTCGCTGGTAAGGAAGAGGCAGAGCCAGGGGACGTACAAACAGGCCGCCCTGCGCTCTCCCCCCACCCCTTCCTGTCTCAGTCACTGGGAAGTTAGAAAACAGGTTTCTGAAATCGGGTTCACTTTCTGGTTTGAGATAAAGTCAGTGGTGGCAACAGCAATATGTATTTATCATAGAATCCAATTTGGGGGCTGGGGAAGTAGATGGGGAGGTAGTTTACAGTGGGGGATGGGAGGAAATTTGCCCCTGTCAGCCTTGAGGACACATTGCTTTAAAAAAAATACAGGGAAAGCAAATTACACTAAGTAGGCAGATGTTTTCAAAAAGTCTGTTTTCAAGTAGCTTTTTCTTCCTTTGAGTAGTTGCTTCTTCCCGGCAAAGGTGAGCTGGTTAATAGCAAGCAACTGTCTTCTTGTATTTGCTGCTGGTGGCCCCCACCCTCAGGGTTGCCTCCCAGCTTTTAGGCCGCTCACCTTGCTCACCTGTAGCCAAGCCCAACTTGTTTCTCCTAGTGCTGAACTGTCTGGAGTATTAGCATCTGTCTCTCCGGCAGACTCTATTGAAGTTGAGGGTTTCAGGGAAACCATTAGGAACATGAGGGAAGAAAGCGAAACCTGGCAGCCAGGGTGGGCTGCCGTCCTGCCCTAGGCTGCACCTGAGGAGTTGCCTTGGCTCCAAGGAACAAACCGAGATGTTTCAGGAAAGCAGATTCTAAAAATAAGTACCTTTTTGTTGAGTAAGGAAGGAGAACGGCGGTGATAGTTTTAGCTATCAAGCATGTAGCTCTGCTTGGGAAAGGGTGCATAGGCGCTGTACACACAGATTTCTTACAGATGAATCTGTTCTCTTCACTACATCAAGGTGACTTTCAAAATGAGTCCAGGAAGCAAAATCAGAAAATCCTCCAAGGGTACCTCCAGGTGAAAGAAAGAAACAAATATTCTTTTGTGCCATCTCAAGAAGTAACTTGATTTTTCTCATATGCCCTAATTTGGGGCTGGGGGGAGAATGTGTGTTCAGAATATGGAGAAGTTTTAGTTGCATATATTACCTGTCAGAAACTTGCCAAATGCTTTGTGGGAGCCAAACTAATTAACTCAAGTCACAAGTCAAACTACCTCCTTTTGTTGTTTATTCAGAACAATAGACTGCCTCATACCAAGGACCTTATCATACCTAGGTGTTACAGCCCACATCCTGACCCCCTCCCCTTTGTCCCACTAGCCCCCCCTTGTGCACTCAGCCCACATCCTGACCCCCTCCCCTTTTTGCACTTGCCACTGTATTCTGCACTCGCCTGACTTGTGACCTTTATCCCTTCCTTCTCATTTGCTCACCTGAGACAAAGATGACTCGTCCCTGAGCCAATCAACCCTGAACACGACCACCCTGTACCTGTCAGTTTAGGACAGACATGGTTTACTTACCAATAAGGGGATGGGGAGGTCTAATGGGAGGGAAGAGGGAGAGGTATAAAGGCAATTTCTGGATAGTCTGTAGGGGCTGTTCCCGCTTTTTCCTAAAGGGCAGCCCAGGCTCTGAGCTTGAATAAATAAAATTCCTTGTGCCTTTGCAGTGATGTTCAGACTCTCAGAGTGGTGCTTGAATTGAGTCTGGGGGTTAACAGCTTCTCATTTTGAAAGAAAGAGTAAACCAAAATGGACGATTATGCATTTTATTTTAATCTGTATTTTTTACCTATGGGCCAAATAATCCTTACAGCAGAGACTTTTGGGAGCAAGTCCTCCAAAAGTCATTTTTCTACCTGTGTTTGGGGGAGGGTGTGCACAGTCAGGAGGGGCTGGGGATGGGTGCTCACCCTTTGCCCACAGTAGCTGAATAACTGAGTCAGGGTCTTCATGTAGAGATGCTCGTTCAAAGGGGCTGAAGTTGGAGGCCAAGTCTTTCCTTAGAACCTCAATGGCTCTCCCTGGTGAAGTGACCAAGAATTTTATACAATAAGAGACAAAGGCATGTCCTCTTACTCCCCTGATTACATTGGAGAAATGTAGAAAACTCTTTAGCTATGAAAAATAATATGAGATATATTTTTATTCCAGAATCTTCAAATAAATAGTTTAAAAAGGAGTTTCTGGTCACCTAAAATTTTCAAATAAAACTATAATCATAATAACTCAAAATCTTTTTTTTTTTTTGTAGCTGAGAAAGGATTCCTACATTGCAAAGGCAAATTTCTCTTGAGTCAGAGTGTGTGTTTACCACTGGCATGCTGGGATTCTGTGAAAATGTTCATTTGAAAATGTTCATTTCTCATGCTTCTAGTCTTGGTCACCTTTTGGTTCAGTTTTGGCTACATACACACTTAAAAGGGTGATACCCAATCTTTTAGATATTTGGTTTGTTAGAAGAGTATAGCACCGCTAAAAATTGTCATAGTCTCATTATAGTGAATTCAAGAAATCGAGTCTGTTCATGAGTTCATGTCCATGTAATGGGAAAACATCTGGGTGAATAGTTAGGAAAAATCAGTTTATAAAGGAGATTGTGTTTTACAGGACACCAAATCTTCAAATGTTGGTATACCCTGACAGTGTACCTATTGTATATAGCAATGCTATAAAAATAACACCCCCTTTCCTGCTTTCAGACATAGGAACACAAATTTCAGCAAACAAGCCCACCTTCCCCTTATGCTGTGCCTTTCACAGCCCTGCAGACTTGAATGTTAACCCTCCTGGTCTTCATTTTTTACACCAGAAGTGGTTCATCTGTTTTGACTTTCCCATAGGGATATTCCTTTCCTGTCCCAGTGAGTGTCCACTGTCCTTTTGCCTAAATATTTCTCGGGGCTATTGTCACCTCTTTCACTGCCCTAGGTCTGCCTGTGTCACCCCCCACTGGACCCTGTCTTAATAGCCTCTCTTGTTGTCTCTTCTTAGTGACCACTTTACCTTGGCCCTTTCCACTGGAGTTAGAGCAACCAAACTAAAATATGAATGTGGCTACCAGAGTCTTTGGACGCTAGACCTTGGTATGGCTTCTTACAGTGTGAAGAATGAGTTTTTGTAGTCTGTGTTTCTTTGTGTTATTAGGTCTTGATTTGATGTTTTTGGCATGTATATCTGATTGTTTGAGCCTAAGTCTTAATGCCTATTCCCTAAATGCACAGGAAGGAGGAAAGATAGTATCAGAGATGTTCACCTTTTGTGGTGGGAATCCCATAAAGCTTCAAAAGGAGGGGAATTCCCCAAATAAAGGAAGGATGTTCAGGTGCTGAATAGCCCACAGAGTGCTAACTGTCTACTAGAATTCCTCATCCTTTGTGACAATTCTGTGACTTGACCAATGTCCTTTCACGGCTTACTGGGAGTGCTTCCTCCCATCTTTATTCACCTAGTTTAGCGGTTCTCAACCTGTGGGTCATGACCAATGAAAATACATTCTGCATATCAGATATTTACATTTAATTAACTGTAGCAAATTACAGTTATGAGGTAGCAATAAAAATAATTTTATGGTTGGGGGTCACCACAATATGAGGAACTGTATTAAAGGGTCATGGCATTAGGAAGGTTGAGAACCACTGACTAGTTAATCTTGCTTATGTCCTAATATAGTGCATTCATTTTTGCCTCAAAGAAGTCTTCCTTCCACCACAAACTGGGATTTGCCTTACTCTTAATTCTTTGGGTATATTTGTGGCTTATCACTTGAGACATTATATTGTGTTCCTGCTTAGGTATGAGTGTCTACCTCTCATTTGTAAACTTCCCACAGGTAAGCACCTTTACTCCCAGTGCTTGGCTTATAGCATATATCCAATGAATTTATTCACTCATTTACTCAGTATTTGTTGAGCTGAATGGAACTGAAGTGCTGACGATTATACAGATGACCAGTAGTAGAGGTGGAATAAAGCCCAGGTCTCTTGACTTTAATGTTTGAAAAGACGGTAACAGTGACATACCTTCTTTCCTCTCTTTTCCCCTAAATTTTATTTCCCTCCATGGTTGAGTCTCTGCCGTTCATCGTCATTCCCAGTGAATTACTCCCCCAACCACTGCCATGGCAAATAGTTAAAGGGCCTGGAGCTGCTGATTTGTGAACTGTGGTCCTGCCAGTCCAAAGGGAAGTGTGAAGACCCTGGATGTGGAGTAGGCAAATGCAGAGAAATTTTGGGAAAATATGTGCTGCTATAATTTGGCCTCAAATTAGGTTTTCTTGGAGAAGAAGTTCTAACAGATCAGTGCTTCAGCCTGTGAGCTCTGTCACCAGGAAGTGTGTCTCTTTTTAAGAGGAACATAAACACAGCTCACATTGGTCATATAGCAGTTTGGGTAGATGGATTTATACTTCAGCAGACACTTGGTCCCTGGGTAGAAATGTGGGCCAAGAGCCAGGAGACCCCGGTTCAATTTCCAGTTAAGTCATCTTTGTTTATTTCTCACAAAATACATATTTAAAAAAAATTTGAAATTAAAATGTCATGCTTAAAACACTCTACAGTAAACAGAGGCCTTAAAAGAAGAGCTGTTGCCAGCATCACTTTTTGTTAAAGCTGTATCCAATTTAAAGTTTATTTTATACCCGGGATACAGAATGGTGTGCAGAGTGCTACAGAAGTCACTGCACATCTGGGCAGGACTGATCAGATGTTTTGGCAGGCCTTCTCTCTGGACAGGACACCCACAGGCTTGGGGGATGGCTTTGGGTGTTGATGGACACATGTGGACAGGCACACAGGGCATTAGAAACAAAGTACAGGCATCTACAACTCGCCCCTTTCTGCCGCAATCAGCAAGTCTGTAGTTTTACCTTTCAACTGTTTCTTGGAGCTCTCCTTTATCTCCATCTCCTCCCCATCCTGGTCGCCATGGCCTTCACCTTCTGATTGGTCTCTCTGTGTCCACTAGTGCCTTTCTAGAGACCATTGCACTCCTACTCCCACCCATCTGCTTCAAATCCATCAATGGCCTCCTGTTCACTGCTCTGAGGATTAAGGTGAAAATCCCTACTGTGGCCCATGTGCTTATGATGTGGCTGCAGCCAGCTCTCCAGCCTGGTCTGCTCTCTGTAGCACAGTCATGCAGGCCTGTCAGTCACATGTTCCCCCTGACCAAGGACACCCTTGAGCTGTTTCCTCAGCTTAGGAAGTTCTCCGTTTGTCCATGCTCTTCACCTACCTTTCTGCCTCCCTTTCTGATCTCAGTTTAGAGATCATTTCCTTAGAAAACCATTCTAACCTCCCTCCCCCCAAGGAGTCCCCTGTTTTATATGGTCATAATACTTTTAAAGCATTCTTTTCCTTTTTAGCGTTTATTATCATGTGAACTGACACTTTGGTTTCTGTGATTATTTGAAGAATCTTGTTGTCTCCACTAACAAGGATGGCAACATGTCTTGAGGGCTTTTTAAATTGTGTCAGTGTGTTAACATATTTAGCCTTCACAAAAACCAAGGAAGCATTTCCTGTGACTACCTTCGCTGAGGGCCAAGTTACTTGCTCACCACCATACAGCCAGCAAACACAGAGCTGGGAGTTGAGGAAGGCGGGCTGACCCCAAGGCGTACACATTTAATCCTGCGGTGTTACTTTCCCGCTAGATGGATGTTTCTCAGTCTGTTTCTTGATTTTTCCACCAACCCCCCAGGGTCAAGAAATCTTTTTTAAAGATATATTTTACTAATCTTTTCCCTATGAAATTTTACTACCATTGATACACCATTGTGAATGGGCAGAATAACATTCTCCTCAAGACATTCACGTCTTAAACCCTGGAACCTGTGAATATGTTATAGCACATGGCAAGGGGGGAGGAGGGCTGCAGATGACATTCAGGTGGCTCATCAGGTGCTCTTGAGATAGGAAGATTAATTTAGATTACCTGGGTGGACCCAATGTGATCACAATGTCCTTTAAAGTGGAAAGGCAGGGCAGAGAGTCAGTGTCCGAGAGCTGCAGGGTAAGGAGGACTTCACCATCTACTGCTGGCTTTGAAGATGAAGGAAGGTACCATAAGCCAAGGAATGTGGGTAACCATTGGAAGCTGGGAGAGGCAAGGAAACAGATGCTTCCCTAGGGACAGAAGGAACCCAGCCTTGCCAACACCTTGATGTCAGCCCAGTGACACTCTTTTCAGATATCTGACTCCTATAATTGTAAGGTAATAAATTTGGATTATTTCAAACCATGAATTTTGTTGTAACTTGTTACAGTAGCTAGTAATAGGCAACTAATACAACTCTCTGTGTGAGTGTATGTGCATGTGTATAAATATGTGTATACATATCAGTGTTTTAAATATGAAAAGAATAAGATTTCTTTACCACCCCAGAGCCCATTTCTCCCCCTGGGGGCACTCTTGCCCCAGCTGAGAACACAAGAACTACATGATGAGGACAAGCCTTTTCTCTGGCACAGTGCCTGACATACAGTAGGCACTTAATGAGTATTTGTCGAGTGAGCGACTGGATAGATGAATAACTGAGTGACTATGAATTTGTCTAAGGGCCCTAATCCTACATACAAAAAATAAAGTCCCATTAACCCCCAGGGCCAAAGAATTAATAAAACATATCTTTATTTTATTTGGTGGCTAAAGGACTCCATGGTAGGAAGAGGGTGTATAGTAATTTTTGAATTACTGCGAACAGCACAGTCATCACCACAGATTTATTCATTTCCCAGGGCACCTGTAGCATGTGATCCGGCCTTGGGAATGCTGGCTTTGGGATGTGCCGTAAGCAGGGTGGTGGGCAAATGACCTTAGGCTGCCCATGGTCTTGAGGGTAACTGGAAGAAGGACCTTCACATCTAAGGAAAGAAATCAAGATCTGCTATGAACTGTGTGAAACTTCTTGGCTTATCAATGAGCTTCCCAAGCGCCAGCTTCTTTTATACATTGTCTTTACAGCACCCACGTAGAGTCATTATCTCAATCCCATTATGCAAATCTCCTTACAGAAATTGTCTAGGTACTTCAAACCTGGAGAAGAAATGCTTTCCAACACATTGCTATTATTTTAGCACCTCACAAATCTCTAAGATTGGAGTTTAAACAAGTCATTTTTAAGGTTTTTGGGGAGCCAACCTTCAGGAACATCTTTTACTTTCTGGCCGATTCCCTCTTCCCTCCCATTTGCCAAATGTCCACTTGAGAGGGTTTTCCAGGCCTCGAGTGTTGTAGCCCAGATTTTGCAGGAGAACCTGTATCACCATGGGTTTTCTGGCCACCTGCCTGGCTCTGGGGATGCTGCAGGCTCTTCCTGAGGCCTGCTCAGGTGTGTGCGTTGGGGTGATGATGGGCACACTAAGCTCTCTTTGATGATGGGACCTGCTGGCTTTGCTTTTGCCCCAGTACTGGCAAGTTCAGCAGCTTTTTGAATTTTCTAGAGTTCCTGTGTGGGGAAGTCAGACAGAACCACCCTACTGGGGTGAACCCAGGGGGATGGGATGGAACAGTGAGTGTGCTGAGCTCTGTGCTTCCACACCTGTTGGGAACCAGTGAAAATTGAAGATTGCCAGAGGGAGGGTGGGGGCCTTTGGGGAGGTGCCCAGGATGGGGGCTGGGGCACACTATAGCACAGGCAGGCTCTGGGGGAGTTGTTTCTCAGGCGCATGTGAGCGGTGGCCTCAGAGCAGCACTTGGCAAAGTCCAGCACTTCACTTGATCTCACCACATGGCATTGCTGATCTCCAGGGCCCATGCATAGCTAACGAGGAACACTTGTCTGGCATCCACATTTACAAATAATGTTCCTGCACAAGATCTCAGCATGGTGAGTCTTGAGGGGGTCTGGCCCAACCTCTCCATGGCTATTTCATTTCCATATTTTAGCAATCATCGATTCCAATGCCTACTATGTGTGATGATAACAGCAAATACAAACATTTGGATTGCATTTTCTATTCAATATCTTCAACATCCATTATCTAATTTTATCTTCATATCCAATACTGTGAGATTGCATTTTATGCCCTCATTTTTCAGATGAGAAAAGTAAAATTTAAGGGGAGAAGTTAACATGCAGTGGTTCATTAAAGTATGGATGCTAATAACATGACCCACTGTACTATGTACACGACTCTGAGTGCTTACATTGATTTTAATTCTTACAGCATCAGGAGTGGACATTATCATACTCTAAATGAACATATGTGAAAATTAAGGGAAAAGATGAACTTGCCCAAGTTCATATGGCTACTAAGAAGAGGCAGAATTTAAACCCAGAAAAGCTGGCTCTATAGACTAGTTTCAACCATTATACTACCCTCTATTCCTACAAAGTAGGGTTCAAGGCTAGTATCACACTTTTCTTTCCTTTTTACCATGCCAAAACAATCTGAGACATAAAAAAGAAAATGACGTTGTTCCTGCTTATGGTCTGGTGGAGGAAAAGATGTGTCCCTGGTGACTTGCCAGAGTGGAAAACTCTAGGTGCTAAGCTGAGGTCAAGAGGGAATTCTGTGGGATCCCAAGGAATGGCCCAGGAGTTTTAGACCTTGTACTCTCCATAGCCCCTTCCTTGCCCATCGTGCTTATGCTGGCCGGACCAGTCCACATTTCTCCCTTAAATGGAATAGCCCTTGCACTTGTCCTGGACTGATCATTTTGACCTCATTTTTAGGGGTTTGGGGCCATTCCTTTAGGATATTTCTGTCTATATGCAGCATGACCAATAAACATAGAAGTCACCAGCAAGCAAACTGTTCAAAAGATGTATCCTAAACTGTCCTATTCCGAATGCTCTGCTTTTTGAGATGGAGATTCTTTGGGCTTTATCATTCCCTGGCTGGTTTCCCACCAAGTTGGAAGAATCACCTGTTTTTCTCTCCACAGGTTGGTGCCTTTTCTGATTTTGAACTGAGCCTAATACACCATGGTTACTTTCTTCCAGTCACTAGCCCAGTTCAGCCTCACCTTGGTCATCATCTTCTAGATGGCAGGGACATATATTGTTCTGCAGTGTCATACTCAATTTTGATGCATATCTTTTGCAAATCTCAAATTCAAATATGTGATTTTGCACACATTTCTATGCTTCTAGAGTTGATGGGTTAAAATTAGAGATGTCATTTAGTGTCTTGGGCATTTGGTTACCATCACCACCATAATTTTGCCAGAATCTCTATAGTTTGGCTGCTGTGAACGTCACTTTCTTCCTGATAGCCCTGAAAGATTGTCCGTTTCCTGCACTGGGGTTCTCTCCTCTTTCCTTGTCCACCCAAAGTGTACATCTTTGTCATTACAGCTAGAAACTCTTGGACCCCTGACCAATCAATGCCATCTATTGGTATTTAGGGGAGATTCATTTATTTAGTATAGACTTTAAAATTAGCTAGGAATACTCCCCTCAAAAAATTGGCAGAAAGTTTGGCTATTTGATCCTTGCTCAAGGTGATACTGCTGATCTGGAGATATGGGTTTGAACCTGGTAGAAGGAGCTAGAGGCCAAGCATGTATAGATGCTATGCTGTTTCCTTTTGAATAACTTTCTTAATCAATCAACAGTTACTGAGATTCTGTGTGACAGATGCTGCCACATTTCATTTGCTCACATAACTTTGACAATAAGACTAAGAGACAGATGTAATTTTTTTTTTTTTGAGACAGAGTCTCACTATGTCACCCTCAGTAGTGTGCCATGGAATCAAAGCTCACAGCAACCTCAAACTCTTGGGTTTAAAGCGATTCTCTTGCCTTAATCTCCCAAGTAGCTGGGACTACAGGCACCAGCCACAATACCTGGCTATTTGTTATAGTAGTTGTCATTATTGTTTGGCAGGCCCAGGTTGGGTTTGAACCTGCCAATCCCAGTGTATGTGGCTGGTGCCCTCGCTGCTAAGCTATAGGGGCTGAGCCAACAGACATAATTTTTATCAGTTTCATTTTTCAACTGGGAAAACTGAAACACAGGTTAAGTGGCTAGTCCAAGGTCATATCTCTAGCAAAGGGAGAAGTCTGAATTTAGAAACAAATGCCTTGAACTGTCTACCATATCACAGCTGGCTGCAAATCAATGAACTCCAGCCATTTAATTAGCAGTAAGTTCCTAGTTTGTCATAATTTGCAAATCTGAGTCTTATGAGAGGGGGCTTTGGAGTTTGACAGACTTTAGTTTGAGTCCTTGTTCTACCACTTTTTATTTCTGAGACATTAATCAAGTCAAATTACCTGCTTGGTGTTTTAGTTTCCTTATACTGAAAAGGGGTTTTGTGGGTGAACATTAGATGAGATGAGGCCTGAGGAGAGACCCAGGTGCTTGGTAGAGGTCTGCACATACTGACTTCTATTCATAGCACCAGCAGATGGACGCACACACCACCCAGGGGTAGAGGCAGTATTCAAACTCATAATTCCCAGCCTGACTCCACTGAATACCTCCCTGTCTCATCAGTTTCCCCACACGCTCCCTCTGAATCTCCCCATCTCACCTTATTTAATGATTTAATGTAGGGGGTGGGGAGGTGAACACCTTTCTCAGGAAAAGCAAGTTTTGACTAAGATTCCTTAACTGATTCCAAAGACAAGAAAGTATTTATTCTAGAACTAAGTAGTTCTGGGAACAATGTCACTAAATTAAAGAGGGGGGAAAGATAGAATTAGGTCTGTGAAAACATGTAGGCTGAGGGCCTATCATCAGTTAAACCTTATCTGTTTTTTCTGGAGATAGGTATTTAGAACAATACACAAGTCCTGCAAATAAAAGCAATATAACTCCCCCCTCCCAAAGGTCAGATGACTCCTAAGACAAAACAAAACAAAACAAAATTAAATGAAGGAAAAAATGAAAACAAAGAAATAAAAAAGACCTCTCTTCCTCAAGCAAACAAATTTGTCCTATTTAAGGGCTAAACAATGCTTGGACTTCACACAAGTCTTTTCAGTCCATGGATTTGAAATGCCTCAAATACGCTAGCTTATGACAAGGTCTCAGCTTCTACTGAAGTAAAGTGGAGGTAGTAGGCCAAACTGCCCAGTAGTCCAGAAACTTTGCGGAGACCTTTGTTTCTCTGCTTGGCCATGGTCACCTGACAGTCACAGTGGCTTGGACTTGGGCAGCCCAAGACTATCCACTTCTCACTAACTGCTTTCCTTTTGCAAAATCATAATATTCGTTCCAAGTTAGGGGGCAAGAATTTTCTTTTCCAGATTGTATTCTGAAGCTAGGATACAATTACTCATCTGGTTTAATTTAAAATGCAAAATCTTTGAAAAATAGGTATTCTTGAAGTCAGTGCTTGGGTCTGGAGCTCTGGTTCTCATTAACTGGGCTGAAGCCCTTGATGATATGTTGGAACTGCTTAAACACCAGCTCAAACGCCTGCTCTCAGGTGTTCCTAAACCCGCTGCCTTCACGGGGGACCGCTGGCCAGCAGCATCCTGACAGCACCGCGCTATGGCCTGGCGTTCCCCTCACTCCATCCGTGACTTTTTTGAAAGGAAGCTGAGTGGTTGAAGGTGATGTTTTGGTAATCTCTGCCCACCTGCTGAAGTGCACGGGGCAGGAATGACAGTACTTGGGGTCTGGCTCTGCCTTCAAACACTTGCGTGAATCCTCTGGCGCTCATGATCCCCCCATCTCCCCCCACCCTCCACATTTGTTCCCATGGCCAGGAACTTCCTATCACTGAAGTTCCTGGAGCATGGGTCTTTAAAAACTGAGGCTTAAGAGTCTTTCAAGCCCATTGGCAGTATATTAAATATTATTAGACCAAATCAAACATCTTTGCACCTACTGTTAAATATGTTCTTCGTACATGAAATTGAAAAGGCATTCCAGATGCATGTAAAATAACATGTTTACTTTAAAACACTCCTTTTTTTATTGAATGGTAACTATGTACATTAATGCACTTCTGGGGTACAGTGTGGGGTTTTCACATGCATTCTGAAATACTTCCATCAAACTGGTCAACACAGCCTTCATGTCATTTTCTCAGTTATTGCTTTAAAACGTT
>CAUYTI010018769.1:0-19790 GCA_963575145.1 Galago senegalensis | reverse complement strand
AGAAAGAAAGAAAGAAAGAAAGAAAGAAAGAAAGAAAGAAAGAAAGAAAGAAAGAAAAGAAAGAAAGAAAGAAAGAAAGAAAGAAAGAAAGAAAGAAAGAAAGAAAGAAAGAAAGAAAGATTCTACTGCTAATACCAAAGTTTGCAATACTATTTTCTGGATCATAGTCTCTAAATGGCTAATTTAAGAAGTTGAATATATATTAACTTTACCTAAATGGTTTGTACCTATCATTTTTAGGAGCCAAAACCTTTTGATTTATTCTGAACCATGAAATTATAGGCAGTAGAAAATGAAACTGTAGAAATACCTTGTTCGATGAGAACTTCCAGACAGTGATAGCAGAACATAAAACCATGCAGAGGGTCCTTCTAAGCATGTGGCCCTTGAAATTGCACAGTCTGCAAGGCCAAGAAACCTTCCCATCCCGAGCACAGGAAAAAGTCCATATATTAATATTATATTATAAATTACAACTATTTGAGACTATTTAAAAGTCTTTTCCTATTTGATAAATTATAAAAGAGATAGTCTTTAGAAAAAATTGAAGTCAGCTATTCAAGCAGAATTTCTTATTGAGAGCTATAGCCCTGAAATTCATGCAGAAAAACGTGAACCACATCATGTATCTTGGAATGTCAGCACAGCACTGTGTTGAAAATAAACTTGAAGGAGAATGAGGTCATTTTTCAGGAGCTTTGGCAAATTGCCTCTTTAAAATTCTTAGTTCCTTAACTGCAATAAATATCCATATTTCCAATTTCTAGACCTATAAAAGAGAGTTGTAGCCCACTGGAGGTGATTTTTTGTTAAAAGTAGGGTAAGCAGTAGATAGCCCTGCTAGGATTTAAAAAAAAAAAATTGAAATGAGTAGGATAGCCACTACTTGTTCCACAAGGATCACCTTGTATTCTAAAATCAAATGTATCAAAGGGACTTAAATTAGGCTGAAGTTATTTCTACTTAGGTTAATGTCCAGTTAGAGAAAGATCACCACAGGACACCTCTGAATGTGTTTAATATCCAGGAAGGGTGTAAGAAGACTTTCATTTGTTTCTGCACAGGTAGTTTTTATATATTTGTTTTTTTTCGGTTTTTGTTACTGATCTAGTGGTCATAATACACAAGAAATTATATATAAAATATAGTTTTGTAGGCTCGGCGCCTATAGCTCAACCGGCTAAGGCGCCAGCCATGTACACTTAAGGTGGCGGATTCGAATCCCCAACCCGGACCCGCCAAACAACAATGACGGCTGCAACCAAAAAATAGCTGGGCGTTGTGGCGGGCGCCTGTGGTCCCAGCTACTTGGGAGGCTGAGGCAAGAGACTCACTTGAGCCCAGGAGTTGGAGGTTGCTGTGAATTGTAATGCCACGGCACTCTACCCAGTGGGACAGCTTGAGGCTCTGTCTCAAAAAAAAAAAAAAAAATATATATATATATATATATAGTTTTGTAAAATAAATATAAAACTTAGTAACCTTTTTTAATTGAACAGAAGAATACCTATAAAGGCTAAAAATAAGGGCTAATATTACAATACCATTATAATTAAGCTGAGGTCTTGGGTGGCGCCTGTGGCTCAAGGAGTAGGGCGCCAGCCCCATATACCAGAGGTGATAGGTTCAAGCTGAGACCTGGCCAAAAACTGCAAAAAATTAATTAATTAATTAATTAATTAATTAAGCTGAGATCTTATCATGAAAGTTAAAGACTTTGAGACCATTTTCTGAGTAGGAAATTATTTTTGTTGAACACTAGATTCAATTAAGTCAAGGTTTTTATGCAGCTGTTTGCTGAAAACATTTTGCTTTCTAAGGAGATAAACAACTGATAAAGTTATGTTCTCAGACCTCCAAGATGTAATGCTTTATTGGCTGAGGTAGTGTATATTAGTGAGTCCATTGTGTTTATACGGTCTTGTTTGCAGTTGTAATTCACACTACTATTATCCTCCTAATAGAATTATAGATAAAATTTTATGAAGGAGCCTTAAAGAAGTGATGGATTCTTAATTGTGGATAAGATAATCTGGGTAGGTGACCTAACAGAGTTTGAAAGATAAGTGAAATTTAAACATAAAAATGTAGGGAACCAGCCCCCACACAACCTGTGAGTGTCCCCAAGGCTCTGCAGTGTTGGGGAAATAAGGAAAACAAAGAAAATGGTAATATAGTAGAATTTAGAGTGGCTGGCGATCAATGCCCTTTGTGCAAGAAACAGCAGAGACCCCGAACTCCGGAGGCACTCCCTTTCCATCACTTTCTCTTGATCAGCCAGTGGGTGTTTTCAACAACAACATACGTCATCCTTGCAGTTTCTCATGCCCCAATCCTCCATCACCTACCCAGTTATGCTTAGGCTATTTTCCTACTATTACTCCTTAAGATACTTATCGATCACTAACGGGATTTCATAAAACAAAGGAAAAGGGAACATGGATGTTGGAGCTCCATGCCACCCTGTTAAACCTCTATGTTCCTGTGGAGCAGATGGGTTGATGCCCTACTCCTTTCAGGAGCTGGGGGAAAGCTGAATCTTCTTATCTCACACCCATAAGAACTGGTCTTTCTTGTTCAATGAGGCAGCTGCACATGCTGTCATAAAATGACTTCCCAAGCCATTTCAGGCCCTTACAAAGTTTTACCCTGGGGTCCTTTCTGGCTCCAACTAGGCCCTTGGAGGATTTTTCCCTAAAGTCCTTTGATGTTCCTGACAAGCTGTCTCATGATTGCCGGGGCTCATGTCCTCTCCCATTATCCTGCATACCTGACCCTGATCACAAAGCTTTTCATACAATCATTTCATTATTATGTCAGTCTAACTCTATTCCCATAATCCTAACTTCCCTAATATTCAGCCACCTAAAAAAGGCAAGCAAATTCTACACAGAGAATAGATGAACAAAGGCACAGCCACAAAGATGTCTTTGACACATGTAGAGATGGACCTGCTGCTTCAGATGGACCCAGTTGCTTTTGCTACAGGCATGAGTGAGTTATTAAAGATTCCTTCTGTTACACTTTTCTTAATTTCTCATAGTCATCATGTCATTCATTCTGTATGAAAAGACATAAAGAAATCTAAAGAGAGAAAAATATAGGTAATCAATCAGGTCACACAATAAATGGCTTTTGGATGAGTATGTGAATTTATAATACAACTTACATTGTTTAAACCTGAACCTTTCTCTTTATCAGATGTCCAAGGGGTAAGGGTCATACAACATGGAGTAGTTAGCTACAATGACTTTTTAAATTATTCATTAATCAAACCACTTAAGATGCTTTAAAATCCATTCTTCAGCAGTTATATGGTTTCATAAAAGATTTCATTCTTGTAAAATCCTGTTGTTTGCATTTATTCACTCTTCAGTGTCATTTTGAAACAGTGTAATGGGACCTCAGAAAGAATCACTTAAGGATTATTTCCAGAAATTCAAACATACTGCCTTCATATAGCTTTTTTGTTTATTAAGCTTGTAATTGGTTATCCTACTTACAAGTAAAGACTCTAAGGCTTATGATATTTGAAATTTATAATGAAACTTTTAGATGTCAATCAATTTCTAATTATTTAAGTGTGAATTTGGGGCTAAAATTTTACACATCCCTAATAACACCTCATAAGTGATTCCATTTTTTAGTGTCTTAGTAGTTCAAATTAATTTTAATACTTATTTATGGTAAATATATCTCTTCCATAAAGCAAATATATTATTTTTACTTCATTTTGCTTTTAAGTAGTGAGAACAGTGATGATAGAAATTCCCTGAAATGGAGACTTGAGCTATATCTACACTGATTCAATTTAGGGTGAGAAGGGAATAATTTAGGATCTTAGGATGAGTGACTCATAGACCCATGAGTATTACAGATAAGGAAAACTGAAAGAGGAGTGGCCTGGAAATGTAGACAATGAAGCAGAACGGGACACATTGGATGTACACTTTTTAAGGAAATTAAATTGGAAATACTAAAGACATACACTTGAAGAGAGTGCTTTGTGAATAGTTTTTGAATGAATATATAATGTGAATGAATGAGTGGATGAGTAACTGCAGTTTTAAATGTTGGGAAAGGCTTTATGAATTTTATTACAAAGATCATGGTTAAAAGTCTTGGATTATAAGCTGGATCAAGAAAAGAGAGATGAGAAGGTTAAGATAAATCACCTGAAGAATATCAACAAGTTCAAGTCTGTGAGAGAGAGAAATATCAGTGATTGATCCTGAGAATGGGTAGCAAGAAGTAAAGAAGGGGAATCAAAGTAGAGAAAGGCTCAGAAGCCAAGTGGCAACAAATAAAGTAAGAATATGAAAATGTGGCTTGGCTCCTGTGGCTCAAGTGGCTAAGGCGCCAGCCACATACACTTAAGGTGGCAAGTTTGAATCCAGGCCAGGCCTGCCAAACAACAATGATGGCTGCAACCAAAAAAAAAAAAAAAGAAAAAAGAAATAGCCAGGCTTTGTGACGGGTGCTTGTGGTCCCAGCTACTTGGGAGGCTGAGGCAGGAAACTCTCTTGAGCCCAGGAGTTGGAGGTTGCTGTGAGCCGTGATGCCACAGCACTCTACCTAGGGGAACAGCTTGAGGCTCTGTCTCAAAAAAAAAAAAAAAGAATATGAAAGACCCTAAATTTGCCCCTTATAAGGTAGATGATTTCAGTTTTAGAATATTGAAAACAAAAAATATTATAGATTATTTTATGTTAAGGCATATCTCTCTCTCTCTCTCCATATATATCTGTCTTTTTTAAGACAAGAGTCTCACTTTTTTTAAGATAAGATGCCCCAGGTAGAGTTCTGTGGCATCCTAGCCCATAACAACCTCAAACTCTTGCTCTCAAGTCATCGTCTTGTCTCAGCCTCCCAAGAAGCTGAGTCTACAGGTGTCCACCACAACACCCAGCTAGTTTTTCTATTTTTAGTAAAGACAGGATCTCACTCTTGCTCAGACTGGTCTTGAACTCCTGGGCTCAGGTAGGCTACCCACCTCACCTCAGCCTCTCAGAATACTAGAATTACAAGCATGACCCACAATACTAGAATTACAGGCATGACCCACTGTGTCCAGCTAGCATGTTTACTCTTGTGTTGAGTAGTAGAAAAAAATTACATATGTTAAGTCAATGTTATATAACTAAAGGTCTTTATTTATTAGGTTTAGTCTAAGCATTTTTTTGCCTGTCTTCATTCACCCTTTTTCCAAGTCAAACTTAATCCATTAGTTCAGCTACATGTAAGGTAAACCCTGGTCACTTAATCAATTAGTTCAGCTACATGTAAGGTGAACCCTGGTCAAACCTGAGAGCCAGCTTTTAGCTAAAATTGAGCAGAGATGTGGGGGATTTATGGTGCTGATCTTTGACTAGATGTACGTAGGTGACCAGAACTTAATTTTAAACAACTCACAAACAGTACTTATACTTCCATAATTTATCTATTTAATTTTTATTTATCTTTCTTTTTTATTTCAGAATATTATTGGGGTACAAATGGTTTGCTTTCATAAATTGCTTTTGTATAGTTTAAGTCAATGTTATAAAAGTGTACCCCTCACCCAGACAGTGTGCATTGTATCCATTAGATGGGAATTTACCCCGTCCCATTTGCATGCTTTCCACTGAGCTTTACTTCCAAACATGCATGTGGGTGTTGATCTATTAGTTCAAATTTCTTTTCTCTTTCTTTTTTTCTCTCTTTTTTTTTTTTTTTTTTGAGACTCACTATGTTGCCCTTAGTAGAGTGCAGTGGTATCACAGCTCATAGCAACCTCAAACTCTTGGGCTTAAGCGATTCTCTTGCCTCTACCTTCCAAGTAGCTGGGACTACAGACAGACTACCACAATGCCCAGCTATTTTTTTGTTGCCATTGTCATTGTTGTTTAGCTGGCTGGGGCTGGGTTTGAAACCAGTGTGTGTGGCCAGTGCCATATCCATTGTGCTACAGGCACCAAGTCTAGTTCAAATTTCTTAGTGAGTACCTATGGAGTTTGTTTTTCTATTCTTGCAAAACATCGCTTGGGAGAATGGTCTCCAGTTCCATCCAGGTTGTTACAAAAGGCATTAAATCACCATTTTCTTTTATGGCTGAGTAGTATTGTATGGGATACATATACCACATTTTATTAATCCACTTATCTATTGATGGGCACTTTGCAATTGTGAGTTGTGCTGCAATAGACAGTTGAGCGTCTGTGTCTCTTTCATAAAAATACTTTTTTTTGACACTGGGCAAATATCCAGGAGTGGGGCTGATTTCTGTCTAGGAAGACCAAGAAGATTATATAATAAAAGGTGATAGTCCTATGCTGCTTTCATGAAAATTGCCAGAAAAGTTGTGATTAAACTTTTGAGTCTGTAAATTAAAGCAAAGCCAATTAAAGAAGGCTGACAAAGATAAATCACACAATGTTGCTCAAGTTTTCCATTCACCGTTGTAGAGTTATGTGAATTATTTTTGGTTTTCAAGCCTAAATTCTATTTTTTATGATATGATGATAATCACTCCTTGCCCTCCTGTCTTACACTGTTGCTGTACAAAAAAAGCACGTGGTATTATTTTAGTATACCAGAAATTTTTCTGGCGTATGAACAGCCTAATAAATACTACTTATATCTGTGTATCATGAATATCATTATGAATTTATTTGTGAAGTGTAATATAAATAATTTTCTATATCATAACTTTCAATTGGTAGCATAAAAAGAAAGTTTTAAGCTTAAAAGTTATTTCGAGGAGCAAAATTACTGACTAAAAAGCTTGAAGCCCTTATTCCCCTATAGAAACCTTAAAAATATAACCTGCAGCTGGCTATCCTAGCTTTCTAAGAACTTGGAAAAACAGTTACAGGCCTATAGCAACCAAGCATAGCATCACCTTTCACAACAGCCAGAAAGTATGAACAATCTTAACACCAATCAATGGATTAATAAACAAACAAGACATGGTTACAAGGATATTATTTTCCTGGAAAACAAATGAAATTCTGATACATACTACCTCATGGATGAACCTAAATAAACTTTATGCTGACTTGCTTAAGCCAGCTATAAAATGACAAATACTGCATGATTCCATTTGAATGAGCTATATTAAAAATAATTGAACTCAAAAAGGCAGACAGTACAATAGTAGTGACTGGGTAGGAGGAAATGAAGATTTTGTTTAATAGTCACTGAGTTCAGTTCGGAATAATAAACTAGTTCTGGAGATGGATGGTGGTGATGGTTGCACAACAGTGTAAATGCACTTAATGTAACAGAATTATACACTTAACTGGTGAAAATGGTAAGTTTTAAGATATGTATTTTTATCACAATATAGAAAAAGTATTTCTAGCACTGTTTTGTTTTTAAGTGTCAGTGCTCCCTCAGAGTACAGCAGGGGTTATTCTTGTAGGCCTATTAATAACCAGTAAAAAAAGCCATCAATCATTCTGAATTCACTGAGTAGACATCAGTTATTTCCACGGAAAGGAAATATGTGTTTTTAGGGAAAGAGAGGTAGACGGTCTATCAGTGCAAGTTTTATTCTATTTTTAATGCCCTTGAGTATAATTTTCAATATAGAAAATAGTATTCAGGTGTTATCCTCTAAGTTTATAAGTTCATATTTATTAAATTTATGAATATAAGATATTAGTTGATTCCAAATTTGCCATGTTTTAACCTTTTCCCTATTTTTAAATTTTAGTCACATTTTTTTAAAGATGGAAATTCAATTCTTACTTGAACTTGACATAATATTTATATAAAATAGAAATAAATGATGTCAATGGAAAAACTGTAGAAATAATATTTTAATATAATTCATAAGAGTATAACTATGGCCAAATGGGAATGACAAGCCTCTATGTCATAAATATAATCAATAGTAATGTGGGAAATTATGACTATTTTTAAAATTTGTATTTGCCTGAGTCGCTTAAAATTTAAACAAGTTTTAGTGATTAGAACACTCATTGCAATAAACTTGATTTGGAAAAGTATCGTTATAAAATATAAATATATTTGAATAATATGTATTTAAATTTTTTAATGATACTTTTGAATATATTGGATAAATGGCTTAAAAGGCTAGGACAAATTAAAATGCACAAATATCCTCTGGTGCTTAAAGGTACTATTACATGAATGCCAAATACTTAACATATTGTTAAGTATTCTATTTTGACCAACTTATTGTTTTGATCAATTTTTTCTCAACCTAATTGCTTTCCACAAGTTTAGGTTCTGCCAGTTGTCCTGGAGCTAGTAAATGCAGAGGTGACAAGATATTTTAGCAGCTAGTTGTGATAAGGTGGTGGAAGTTGATCTAGTTCATAATTCATAGTTATTTTCTAGTGAAATTTTCACTCTTTTTTATGAATTACTGACACAGTTTGGTGTATTTGATGGACCTATATCCTTATGGCTTATCCAGTCAATTCTGAGTCCATACAAGTATTGAAAGTGGAGTGAAGATTGCTAAAATTTGTAATTGTTAATTTTAATTTTAATTTGAGAATGTGTAGCTCTGTGTAATATTACTACTAAAAGCTATATACATATATATATATATATATATTTTTTTTTTTTTTTGAGAATATTACTTTGTTACCCTTGGTAGAGTGCTGTGGCATCATAACTCAGAGCAACCACAAACTCTTGGGGTCCAGTGATCCTTTTGCCTCAGCCTCCCAAAGAGCTGGGAATATAGGTGCCTGACACACTGGCCAGCTATTTTTAGCTTGTCTCTAAATCCTGAGCTCAAGCTAACCTCCTCAACCTCCCCACGTGCTAGGAGTTACAGGCAGGAGCCACCTTGCCCAGCGCTTTGAAATTTTTTGGAATTATATCTTTCTTGATATTAAATTGTCATTTAAACTTAAGCCAAAATATAGTTTTTTTGTTTTTATTTTCTGAGAGTTTATTCTGAGATAAAATTATGCTTATAAAGCAGCATTCTTACAATTGATTTCCTGATTTGTGAATTGAAATCTCTTTAATGGGAAACTCTAAAATAATGTTACAGGAAATAAATGGGTTTGAAGACTTAAAAAGCATGAAGGTAACCAATTAGAATTTTCAGATCAAAAGAGTTTCAGAAACTCTTAGGAAAATTTTCCAGGATATGAAAATGGGCCAATAAGGTTACTAGGTTTTCTTTCACTGTATTTCAATACATTGTCTACAGGAACCTGAAGGTTTATTTTATTTTAAGTGTGTTTTCTCTTTTAATTGTCTTCATATTCAATAAGGCTATTTTAAAACTCAGTAGGGGTAGAAGTTGATGTGGAAAATAGACAGAAATGAAAATAATTCTTATCCATGGCAATTAAAATTATTTTTTTCTAGTGGAGATACAATAAATTTTTGTGCTATAGAAAATATGATTCACCTACTGTATTTTATTTCCCTTGAAGCTATTAAGAAATTTTTCATCTATTAGCCAATTTATTTCCTGATTGTGCATCTGTGTATATGTGTTTATACACACACACAAACACACACACTGTACCCATATAATGTTCTTCAGCTGCTTCTTCTAATATCTCACTTGTTCCTACATTAATCAATGAGTTAAAACTTTTGACAAAATTTAATTTTTTTATCAGATCAGAATTATAGTTTTATCTTTTTGATAATTATAGTTTATAATTTACAGGTAGGATCTTTCTTGACCCTTCCTTCACAAGACTTGACCCACATGAAAGGGGTTCCATAGCAAGCATTCCTCAAAGGAAAGAGTTTTAGACTATCATTTCAGATAAACTGTGGGTTCTCTATGGGATGATTCAAATGGGAACAACAGTAGAGCTACTTTTGCCTCATAAGCAGAAGTCAGGGGGTAGCTCCCATAGTTCACTGATGAGGAGGGAGCATCCAGTCTTCTCCACTATAAATCTGGTACCTTGCATTGTTTATTAAAACTTAATGGTATTTCATGAGATTCAGATGGTTATAATTACCTATTGTATGATAAAACATAGTATCTAGTTTTAAATCATTTAAATAGGTTCTGTTTTCAAACAGAAGTTCACTTTTACATCTTTAAGAAAATCTATTTGAAATCAATCTTCATATTAAAATTAAAGGGTTTTCTCCTTTTTAAGGTAAATTTTTCAATTTTTTAAAAAAGGTTACGTTATCCATAGATGTTAACAAATAATTGGTTTTCCATAATTCATAGTTTTGTACTCTTAACATACTCCAAATTTAGATATGGCTTAAGTAAGAAATTTTTTCTTTTTTGTTTATAATTAACCCTCTTTTACTATTGCCTATCTATTCTGAAATTTATCTTTGAATTAGAAAACTTAGAATTTTCTTTATTCTGTTCTTAATATCATAAAAGATCCTGTTTTCCACACAACTAATTTTCTACAAATATCAAATATTTTCTTCCTCTTTTACAACATAGTGAAAAATATCTTCTGTGTTGCTCCACATTCTGGATTTTTTTCTTTTTATTTCAAAATATTACAGGGGTACAAATGATTTTGGTTACTTCATTGCTTTTTAATGCCGGAGTCAGGATTATCGTAGGCTCTCCAGCTGCCATCACCTGGATAGTGGGTAGGTATGTTTCGATCATCCCCTCAGAGCTCCTTCCGTCTGCCTGAGTTCCACTGAGTTTTACTACACTTTATGAACATGTGTTCACCGCTTAGTTTCAATTTAAGTGTATACTCATACTATATGTATGTGGTGTTTGTTTTTCTATTTGTTACATACTTTCACTAAGGATAATTGTCTCTAGTTTTATCCACATCTTGCAAAAGGAAATAAGTCATCCTTCTTCGTGGCTGATTAGGATTCCATGGTATGCAGATACTGCATTTTGTTAATCCACTCATGAACTGATGGACACTTGAGTTGATTCCGCACTTTGCTACTGTGAATTGTGCTGCAATGGACAATCAAGAGCTGGTGAAAATGACTTGGTTTTTTTAGGTAAATACCAAGTAGTGGAATTGCTGGATCAAATGGGAGGTCTACTTTTAGTTTCTATGAGGAATCTCAATACTGTTTTCCAGAGAGGTTGTACTAATTTGCAGTCCCACTAGCAGTGTATTAGCATTCCTTTCCTTCTTCATCCTTGCCGGCATCTATTGTTTTGTGGCTTTTTTATAAAAGCTATTCTCTGGGGTAAGGTGGGATTTAATTGCAGTTTTATTTTGCTTTTTCTTTATGATTAGTGACATTGAACATTGTTTTTTCTTGCTGATTTGCTTGAGTTCTGTGTAGATTCTGATTGTTAGCCCTTTATCAGATGTGTAATGTAGAAAATTTTTCTCTCATTCTGTAGTTTATTTATTTGCTCTCTTAACAATTTCTTTGGCTGTACAGACACTTTTGAATTTAACCAAGTTCCATTTATTTATTATGTTGTTGCTGTTATTGCCATTGATGTCTTTTTTGTAAATTCTTTGTCCAGTCTGGTATCTAGAAGATGTTTTTCAACATTTTTTGTCTGGAATTCTTATGGCTTTATGCTTTTCATTTAAATTTTTTATTTATCATGAATTAATTTTTGAGATAGAGTTGGATCCTTTTTAATTCTTATTTGAATTAATTTCTTTTTTTTGAGATGGAGCCTCAAGCTATCCCCCTGGGTAGAGTGCCATGGCATCACAGCTCATAGCAACCTCCAACTCCTGGGCTCAGGCAAGTCTCCTGCCTCTGCTTCCCAAGTAGCTGGGACCACAGGTGCCCGCCACAACACTCGGCCATTTTTTGGTTGCAGCCATCATTGTTGTTTGGCAGGCCCGGGCTGGGGATTTGAACCCGCCACCTTAGGTGTACGTGGCTGGAGCCTTAGCCGGTTGAGCCACAGGCTCTGAGCCTATTTGAATTAATTTTTATGCAAGGTGAAAGATATGAATTCAATTTTGTTAGCACCAGTTATTAAATACAAATTCCTTTCCCAGTGTGAATTGTTGTCTGCTTTGTCCAAGATCAGTTAGCTGCATGTGGATGATTTCATATCTGGGCTTTCTCTTCTGATCTATTGGTCTGTCTCTATTTTTGTGAAATACTAAACTTTTTGGGTTAACATTACCGTGTAGTGTGGTTTGAAGTCTGGGAATGTGATTCCTCCAGATTTATTTCCTTTTATTTAAGAATGCTTTAGCTATTTGGGTTCTTTTCTGGTTCTAAACAAAGCACAAATTATGTTTTTTCAGATCTGTGAAATATATTGTTGGTATTTTGATGGGGATTTCATTGAATCTGTCAATCACTTTCCGTAGTATGGACATAATAACACTGCTGATTCTGCCAGCACTGGAGTGTGATGTGTTTTTCCATTGGTTTGTATCATCTGTGATTTCCTTCCTCAGTGAGTCTTCATTCTCTTTGAACAGATTTTTCACTTCCTTGGTCAAGTATAGTTGCAGTTATTTTGTTTTCTCTGTGAATGGTATTGAGTCTTTGATCTGATTAACAGTTTGATTGTTGTTGGTGTATAGAAATACTACAGATTTGTGCATACTGATTTTGTAGCTTAAGACTACTGAATTTATGTATCAATTCTAGGAGTCTCTTGGTGGAATCTCTGGAGTTTTCTAGATATAAGATTGTATCATCAGTAAAGAGCAATAATTTTACCTCTTCTCTCCCAATTTAAATGTCTTCCACTTCTTTTACTTGCCTAATTACTGTGGCCAGGGCTTCCAACACAGTGTTGAATGGAAATAGTGGTCATTGTTGTCTTTCTGTTGTTCAAAGTGGGATCGTTTGCAACTTTTCCCCATTCAGTGTAATGTTGGCTCTGAGTTTGTCATATTTCACTTTTATAATTTTATCCTATGTTCCTTCTGTGCCTCATTTGTTGAGAGTTTTTATCACAAAATGGTATTAAATTTTGTTAATTGTTTTTTCTGCATCTAGAGATAATCTTATGAATTTTATTTTTGCTACTGTTTATATGGTGAATTATATTATGGATTTACTTATGTTGAACCATCCTTGCATTCCTGGGATGAAGCCTCATTGGTTGTGGTGAATTATTTTTTTTATGTGCTGTTGAATTTGGTTTGTCAGATTTTTATTGAAGACTTTTACATCTATATTCATAAAGGATATAAGTCTTTCTTTCATTTTTTTTCCTTGTTTCTTTTCCTGGCTTGGGTATCAGAGATGCTGGCTAGTGCAACAGCTTGAGGAGGATTCGCTCCTTGATGTTGTGGCATAGTCTGCAGTATGGGCACCAACTCTTCTTTGTAAGTGTGGCAGAATTCAGCTGTGAAACTATCTGGTGCAGGGCTTTAATTTTTGGAAGAGTTCTTTATTGCTGCTTCTATCTAGTTCCTTGTCATTGATCTGTTCAGGGGTTCTGTTTCTTCCTGATGGAGACTTAGGTGGCTGTGTCTTTCCAGGAATTTGTCCATTTTCTCAATATTTTTGAGTCTATGTACATAGAGATTTTCATAGTGTTCACAGATGATATTCTGTATTTCTGAGTATTAGTTGTAATATCTCCTTTTTCATTTCTGTTTAAGCTTATTCAGATCCTTTCTCTTCCATTCCTGATTAACACAGTGAAAATTCTGTAGATGTTTTTTACCTTTATAAAAAGCAATCTTTTCCATTAATTGATCTTCTATATTATTTTCCTATTTTCAATTTCATTTAGTTCTGCTTTGATGTTAGTTATTTATTTTCTTCTGCTGGCTTTGTGCTCACATTGTTATTCCTTTTCTAGTTCTTTGAAATGTGCCATTAGATTGATAACTTGTGTTTTTTTTTTTGTTTTTTTTTGTCTTTTTCATGTAGGCATTTAAGGCTAGTAATTTTCCCCTTAAGACTATTTTTGCTGAATCTCATAGATTTTGACATTCAATGATCATATTTGTCTTTCTTTACCACTGTTGATTTAATGTCAATTTTATGTGAATTGAGAATGGCTACACTGTGCTTTCTTTTGATTTCCATTTTGCATAGAGTATTATTTTCCATCACTTCACCCTGAATCCAAATGGGTCCTTGTGGGTTAGATGATTTCTGAGAGATTGCAGGTACTTGGCACTTCCTACCCTAATACAATGGACCAGTTTTCTTGGGGAAGGAATGGCATTCTTCCAGATCTTTGGAGCCCAACAGAACTCTCCTGTTAGTTTGGTCCACATGGGGTTCCTTGTCACCTAAATGTGGCTCTTAAACCTCTCCTCAGCTGTGTGTGGGATCTGCTAGTATGCATCTCTGGGAAGTGCTGGTGGGCAGGGAGCTCCCAGATTAGGTAACATGTCAATTTATAGAACTCAAGGGAAGGGGCATGGGCCACACTCCCATGGAGTCCACAGCCTGTAGTACGTGACCATGAGAGAGAAGCAGCTGGAAACAACTGCTTTCCAAATTCTCAGCTCAAACTGCTCTCTAATTTGTAGTGGGTGGGGGATGTAGTGGATGTAGCTCCTGGTCATTCTGAGGTCCTGAAGCTGTGTCATTTGGTCGCTGTGTTTCCCAGGGCTGAGGTCATCCTCTCTGGATGACACACCACATCCCACATGATGGTTCTTCTAGGGAAGTGTCCTTTCCCAGATCCCAGTGTCTCAGGAACCCCACACCACTGCTCCTATGTCCATTCTGGCTTCCTTGCCATGTGAATACAGCTTTCAGACCTCCTCTGTGTCCTCAAACAACCCACTGTAGTCAGCAGGGTACTGGTTCTGGCCTGCTTATCTGGCCTTCTGGTATGTGATCCTACAAAATACCAGCATACAGTGAGCTTCCAAATTGGGTACCCCGAGTGGAAAAGATGTGGGCCCCACCCTCTGTGGGAACCTAAGCCTGTAGCACGTACCTACAGGGCTACTTTTCAAAATCTCAGCTCAAACTGATTTCTGGTTGCACTAGATAGGGAGGGCTGGGAAGTAAGCATCTGAATGGAGGCAAGCTGGTTCTCCAATATCACTGTCCTAAGAGGGTATCACCACATGCACTGTCCAAGCTTGGGGATCACACATATTCTGTATTTGCCACCATGCCTGGGCTTGTAGGGGGGTGGAAAAGCCTTCAGGAAATGTAGTGGCCTGCTGGTCACTGAAGGAAGAGAGGGATCCCCCTTAATCTTTTACCAGGCTCTAAGCTTCTCTGGGTTTGATGTTTGCCAATGCTTCTTTACCCTCCTGAGCATATGACAACACAACCATTTAAATTAGTTCATGTGAAAATTGAAGAACAACACTGAAACTAAACTCCTGAGCTAGATTAATTTTTAGAAGACTCCCTAAATAGATTCATGTATCTGAAATAAAAAAAAAATCATCATACAGTATCAGGATGGTTAACCAATTAAAATTCTTTATATTTTGAAGAAATCCCAATATCATTATCACTCATTTAACAATAGGAAACACTAGGGCAATTTCATTTACTGATATCTTTTGGGAAAATAATGGTAAAGACTAGTTAACTTTATGTGAGATAATATGAATGGTAGCATTTTAATATAAAATGCACTTGGAATTCTTTAATGAGCATTCTACCTGTTATATTTATTTTGAATTCTAAAATAGTCCTACCTCTGAATAGACAATGACTTATTGACTTTTTTTTTTTAAGTATGTAGAAAGAAAATGTTGAAGAACATTACATTTAAGGCAAGCAAGCACAGAGATATAATGGAGTTTTAATTATTCACACTACCTCGGTGAAAACAAACGTAACAGATAGACAATATGAATTAGAATTTTTCTATTGGCTTCTGTGGGAATTTTACTAATCCATACACATGCACAACCATTTAAATTAGTTCATATGAAAATTGAAGAACAACGTTGAAACTAAAGAAAACTGCCTTATCATTCAAATACATGTGACTTGTTTCATTAATGCACTTTTATTTGAGAGATCTCTCGTATTGGTAGGTGGTTCAAAACATGCTGTGCATTCCATCATCTAGTGAAAAAAATGTGATCATTAGACCAATAGGTAAACGCAATCAAATGAAATAATTTTCTACATGTATTTGTTTACATGAAGAACATTTACTACTTCTTATACTTAAACATACCTAAGATAATATTCCAAAATAATTCTGTAAAATTTTAATATTAACATCTAAATGACATTAATAATAATAGCAATGCTAAAACACTTTATAACAGGATAGGAATTAAATGTATAGGATTTTAAAAGGATTTTATAGACTATGAAATATGAGCATAATAACTAGTTCTGAACCATTCTCGTGATTGCCAGACAAATCACCTGCAAAGATGTGAGAATTAAACCTGTAACATGCTGTTAAATTATCAGATGTATTTGAATCAGGCAATGAAAAGAATCTTTATTTTGAGTTTGAGTTTTTCACAAAGTTCTATATTTTTTGCCAGTTCTAGTTACCTTTCTGGAAATAATGACACTTTTGTGTCTTTCATGAACTAGAGACTACTTTAAAACACATGCTGAAAAGCCACTCAGGGAATATAGCCAAACAATTAAGTTTGGAGTAGGATTATTCAAGCTAGCCCTTCACACTGCCCTCTGTACTCACATTACACTCTGTTAAGCCTTTGCAGATATCTTTTATTGTGTACAGAGAAACAGTATTAAGTGATCTCTTCCATTTACATTTTGAATAACAATAATAACCAGGTATATGAATTAGGGTCAAGGTGGGGGGTAAATCCCAAGGACATCTACCGGCATAAGAGAGTGTACATCTTCCCTTAAACTATTTAAGAGTTTGCACTTTTCACTGAGCACATCTATTTCTTAGACTTTTCTTAGTTCAGCTAGATCAGCAAGGTAATCTTAATATCCAAGTCAATGATTCTTCTAATTTTTTATACTCTAATTTTCTGCAGTGTTGACATTACAGGTCCTTCACCTGTAGTTCTGAAACCCGGAAAGCCTGGCAAACTAGAACTTTTTTATGACATTGGAAGCCAAATGTGACTTTAACTGATATAGATTTTATAGTCTTTATTTATTTTACTTAGTGTAAAATTCATTTGTTTTTCTTCAGAATGAAGTATTATGGAATATTGTCCCAGAACCTCCTGATGAATGCTACATATACCATTTACACATTCCCATAACTTTATAAAGTCTAAAAATATCTATATTGCAAAAACTTATGGCCCTGAGAGTTTGGGGTAGAAGTTCATGGAACTGCTATGGTTGTCTCCTAATTTTGATCTCTATTATTGCTTAAGTTAGTAATCTATTACCTTGCATATTTCTCTTCTGATTACAATCACCTCCTTGTTCATGGGGGATATACTCTAAGACCATCAGTGGATGCATAAACTATGTCTGAGGCAGTATAAAGTAAAAAGGGGAGAGATTTCATTATGAATGGCATACTAGTTAAAAATTTTCTTTTCTTTTTTTAAAGACAGAGTCTTACTCTGTCACCCTCGGTAGAGTGTGATGGTGCCATAGCTCACAACACCCTCAAACTTTCAGGCTTGAGCAATCTTGCCTCAGCCTCCTGAGGAGCTGGAATTACAAGCATGTGTCACCATGCCTGGCTCATTTTTCTACTTTTTTTTTTTTTTTAGCAGAGATTGGGTCTTGCTCTTGCTCAGGCTGGTCTCTAACTCCAGAGCTCAAGTAATCTACCCACCTCAGCCTCCAGAATGTTAGGATTACAAGGGTGATAAGGGTGAGCCACTGCACTCAGTCTTAGAATTTTCTATTTTTGGCTTATGGTTGAACACAGGTAACTAAAATCCCAGAAAGTGAAATCATGAAAAACCCTTAACCTGTGTGTGGGGGGTGGGCGGGGGGAGAGGATACTGTAGTCTTTCTTTGTTTCCTCTAGTGACATCCTCCCCCGTATCAGTTCTGCTTCTGGTGTCTGCCCCTTTTCTCCTATGTATGTTAGCTATAGCCACATAAATACTTCAAAACGCAGGGATTTAAAGCAATAATTCCGTGTGATCACACTCGTCAGCAAGCTGGCTGGGTGCTCAGAAGCCTGTGCCTGACGTCTTCTTGTTGTGGATTTCAGGAAGCCACTGCAGCACAGGCACAGACTACAGCTGCTCTGCATGTGCCACGGAGTGACGGGGGTTGGGGGGGTTGGGGGGGGTGAGGGACGGAGGGGGTGGGGGTGATGGGGGGGGGTGGGCGTGTTTCTGCCCAGGGGCTGTTAGTCCGCATGCAGAGAGCCAATTACTGAAATAGCAGGATTGCCAAGTAAGAAAGGAACTTTTCATATGAAAGACATCTGTGGAATCGGCCTCAAAACCATCTCTTGGACTAACAGAGAGTGCAGTTATTATTATTATTTTTTGTTTGTTTGTTTTAAAGAGGGGCTGCACACAATGGAGCAGGCTATGTTGACTTTAACAAGAGGCTGCTGCGTGTGCAGTTTGGGGCAGGCTGTGGACGGCAGTGAGTGTTGGTTTCAGGAAGTCTGTGTAGGGGCCTTCATAATCTCAACTCCTTTATCTTGCAGAAATTCTGCCATTTCCACAACTCAAAAAAGCCAAATAATTCGTTAAAAAGCATAGGGCTTTGGCTATCGATACCTCCTAACCCCAGAATCTAAAATATGAAAATGAGAGGATTATAATAAACATCACTGAGATCTTTTCCTAGAGCCTGTGATGAGACAATTCAGTTCCCAAGTCCCTTATCTTCCCTGTGAAACCAAAAGGTTAGCCAGCCATGCTCTTTTCATGGTGATGCTCAAGATCAAAAGAGCAAAGATTTATTATTAAACTTGAGAAATGGAAGAAGTGGGAGGAAGGAACAGAGAACAGAAGGAATGATGGGAGCAAATGACTGTCAGACAGGTTTTAAAATATATTCCTGCTGTTTTGTTTCCTCCCTGTGCCACCGTGTGCCTTTGGGCAGAGAGGAGACTGTCATGGCCGAGATGGCCACTGTCATGGGCACAGGCAACAAAAATTAGAACATAAATAAAAACTGGAGAATAAATTACCCTATTCCATTATAGCTAACCCCCACTTTTAGAAAATAAAATGAGACTTTACCATTGAAAATAAATACAACCCTTCTAGGGTTACTCCCAAGTTTACATACTAGAAATGTTTTCTACTTTAAATCCATCCAAGTGGGAAACAGGTATCGATCATCTTCTGAAAGTCAACTTTATATATGATATAAAAATTTGAGGTAAGAACACAGTTATTGAACATATGAAAAGACCCCCCCATTATCAAAGTTGCATTCAAACTCTCCTCTATTTGTGATGTATTTAAATATTTTACTTACATACTTGCTACTTAACAATTAGCAATTTTTCACAACTCTGTGGAACTCCATCTTTGTATTTGGAAACACAAAGTAATATAAATTTTTAATTATAATTACTCAGAAACTGCAAACCGTTCTTTGGCATAGAAAAAGTTTACACAGATTTCAAGTGACAGAAGAATTGCTTTTTGAGGTTTTGAAAAACAAGCTTTTCCTTTCCATTTTCTGGATTTCAAAATTGTATTTCTCTGAATGCAATTCCCGAAAGCTCCAGCTTTGGGCATTTGTAAAGGAGTCTCCTCTTCTTCTTACCATGGAGGGAATTCTAACGGTGTGACCTGGCGTTTTTCATTTTCATGAACTCTGGAAAGTTAAATGTTATAGGGCTCTGGAAGCTTATGATGCAACATGCTTTTGCTTCATGCTATATACATGTATTTTCTGACTGGAATAAGTTTATCAATAATGCTTCAAAATAAAACAAATGCTGGCTCGGCGCCTATAGCTCAACCAGCTAAGGCGCCAGCCACATACACCTAAGGTGGCGGGTTCGAATCCCCAGCCCGGACCCGCCAAACAACAATGACGGCTGCAACCAAAAAATAGCCGGGCGTTGTGGCGGGCGCCTG
>CAUYTI010018766.1:0-12920 GCA_963575145.1 Galago senegalensis | reverse complement strand
TGGCGGGCGCCTGCGGTCCCAGCTACTTGGGAGGCGGAGGCAAGAGACTCGCTTGAGCCCAGGAGTTGGAGGTTGCTGTGAGTTGTAATGCCACAGCACTCTACCCAGGGGGACAGCTTGAGGCTCTGTCTCAAAAAAAAATTTTTTTTTCATATTCAGCACCTCAAAATGTCACTTTATTTGGAGATAGGGTTTTTAAAAAAGTCATTAAGTTGGGTGGCACCGGTGGCTCAAAAGGGTAGGGCACCAGTCCCATGTGGCGGGTTCAAACCCAGCCCCAGCCAAAAAATAAAAAAATAAGAAGTCATTAAGTTGATATGAGGTCGTCAGGGTGGGCTATATTCCAATATAGAGGGACACTTCAGAACAAATCAACCCTACCATCTGGATGTGGGACTTCCAGCTTTCAGAACTGTGAGAAGATCGTTTTTTTTTTTCTTGAAACAGAGTTTTACTATGTCCCCCTCAGTAGAGTGCCAAGGCATCACAGCTCACAGCAACCTCCAACTCTTGTCTTCTCTTGCCTCAGCCTCCCGAATAGCTGGACTACAGGCACCTGCCACAACCTCCAGCGATTTTTTTTTTCAGAGACAAGAGTTTTATTCTGTCACCCTCGGTAGAGTGCCGTGGCATTACCGCTCACAGTAACATCCAGCTAGTGGGCTTAGGCGATTCTCTTGCCTTGGCCTCCCAAGTAGCTGGGACTACAGGTGCCTGCCACAACGCACGGCTGTTTTTTTTTTTTTAATTTTTTTTTTTTTGAGACAGGAGCCTTAAGCTGTCCCCCTAGGTAGAGTGCTGTAGCATCTCAGCTCACAGCAACCTCCAACTCCTGAGCTCAAGCGAGTCTCCTGCCTCCGCCTCCCAAGTAGCTGGGACCACAGGCGCCCGCCACAACGCCCGACTATTTTTTGGTTGCAGCTGTCATAGTTGTTTGGCGGGCCCGGGCTCAATTCGAACCCGCCACCTTGAGTGTATGTGGCTGGCGCCTTTAGCCACTTGAGCCACAGGCGCCGAGCCCCGGCTGTTTTTTCGTTGCAATTTGGCTGGGGCTGGGTTCAAACTCCCCACCCTCAGTATATAGGGCCAGCACCCTACTCACTGAGCCACAGGTGCCACCTGCTATTTTTTATTTTTAATTGTAGTTCTTGTTTAGCAGGCCCAAGCCAGGCTCGAACCCAACAGCCCTGGTGTTATGTGGCTAGCACAGTAACTACTGAGCTACGGACGCCGAGCCTATTTTCTTTCTTTTTATTTTATTTATTTATTTTTTTGAGACAGTCTTACTACGTACCATCGGTAGAGGATGTGGTGTCACAGCTCACAGCAATCTCAAACTCTTGGAGCGAAGCAATTCTCTTGTCTCAGCCTCCCAAGTAGCTGGGACTACAGGTGCCCACCATAATGCCTGGCTATTTTTTGTTGTTGTTGTTTGCAGTTGTCATTGTTTAGCAGGCCCAGGCCAGGCTGGAAACTGCCAGCCTCAGTGTATGTGGCTGGTGCCCTACTCACTGAGCTACAGGCGCCAAGCTGTGAGAAAATAATTTTATTTGTGTGTTTAAACAAACATGTGTACATGTTTATAGCTGTAGTACGTGTTTATAGCTACCCTCGCAAACCAATACAACTGCAATATAGGATAGAAATATTAGATTTTACATAATGAAATCATTCCTTCTATAAGCATTTTTTAGCACCTATTACATGGTGGGGGGAAGTACTGGGAGGCAGGTGAGGCCCCCTGAGAGAGTTGCCTTGGGCACAAAATTTTTTTTTTTTTTTTGAGGCAGAGCCTCAAGCTGTCCCCCTGGGTAGAGTGCCGTGGCATTACAGCTCACAGCAACCTCCAACTCCTGGGCTCAAGCGAGTCTCCTGCCTCCGCCTCCCAAGTAGCTGGGACCACAGGTGCCCGCCACAATGCCCGGCTATTTTATGGTTGCAGCCATCGTTGTTGTTTGGCGGGTCCGGGCTGGGGATTCGAACCCGCTACCTTAGGTGTACGTGGCTGGAGCCTTAGCCAGCTGAGCTATACGCGCCTCTCAGTCTTGATCTACCTCATTCCTGCTGCTCCCGTCTGGAAACCTTACCTTTCTCTACGTTTCCCCACATGCTCCGGTTTTACTTACTTAATGGTCCTGGTGTTCCCCCCTCCCCCAGTAGGAAAAGTGCAGAATCATAGAGGTGGTGAGTAAAGGTCCCAGGAACCAGAGGTTTTCCATCACAGTGGTTTTCTTCAGAGAAAACAGTGAAAAGAAATTCTGAGTGCTATCTAAAAGCTATAGCTGAATGATTTTCTCCTGAAGAGTCACAAATACAATGAAAAATCTTTATTTCTTTGGGATCTTTAAGCAATATAATTTGGCCATAGACGTATTCTGATTATATTTTAAGTTTTATGTAGATCAAACAATAACGTTATTTTTAAAACCCGTTATTGGAATGAAGGTGGCAAAACAATAAATTAAACAACAAACAAACGCTGGGCCAAAGATCGGGATTTCTTTTCCTTACCAGGGATCATTTAAGTTATTTTCATTAAGTTTTCTTTCATGCAAAGGCTGGCTCTGACAAGGCCACATTTTCTTTGGCTTAGGTACGTCAAAAAGTGACTTAATCGCTCTATAAAGATGTCGTTATAAATTACTTCTCAGTTATGTAGTGAGTCTTCTGAATTTACTAGAGGGTGGGGGAGGCGAGAAGGGAACTTGCATAAGAAAGGGATTAAATCACTTTGTCTGTAACAGAAGGTATAGCGTGCGTTCACAGTAATTATTTTAATGTTCTCTTCTCCTTGGGGCTTCCTTTAAAGTTAAGGTTATTTTCAAAACTGTAGCTGAACATTCATTTTCTCCTTAAGAAATCATATTAACTTTTGTGTGTGTACATAGGTCTATCATTGCCTATTTTAGTTATTTTAAGTGATTAGTTATCTTTTGTGGAATAGAATCCACTGTATTGCATTGTTTATGGTTGTCTTTTAAAACACAAGGCAAACTTCCATAGATCACTCATTAACACTTAAAAATGGTTTCTCACATGCCGTGGTTTGTTTGCAGAGATTGCCCTTCAGTTATTTGTCACCTTCCATGGGATTTTCTAATGTCTCCTAGAATTTCACAGATCAGTAATCTGCAATGAGATTTTGATGCTGGAAGCTCAAGTTCTCTGCCAGATATTAAATATTCCATGTGAAGGTCAGGTTAGGGTTGATTCATAGTGGTTGATACAAACAGCAGCTTTCAGCCCCTTAAATCATGACTTTAGGTTTGGGTTTTTTCCCTCTTTTTAATGCATAACACACAGTTTAGCCTAGAAGATCTGCTTTTTGCATTATTGCAGAAAGGCATCGCATATTTTTCTAAGGAGAAATTTAAAAGTCTTAGATTAAAAACCTACCCTGTGATGTTATTTATGTTTAAGGTTGTTTGTCTCCGAATGTCTGACACCAGGCTTACTCTGCAAGTTCTCAGCCTTTTATTTGTTTCACTCGCTTCAGCACGCTGCCAGTTCTCTGTTTTGGAATATATTACCCCATTGTGAGGGTGAGGAAGTCTGTGTGATAAAATACCTACTATTTAGAGGGAAGAAATCCTTAGATTTGTTTATTTCCTTTTCTGGGGTCAGGTAATAGGAACAACATATATTTGTAGAAAACGAGTGAGATGTAGCATAAAGAATTCAAGCAGAAGCTTTAATTTCTATTCATTATGAATCACCTTAAGCAAATCATCAAGATTCTCAGATTTATCTATTCTTTTCCTCACCTTTAAAAACAGGTCAACAACATGTAACTACCTCACAGATTTGGGGGAATCAAATTCATTAATACATATGTGTCCTTCTGAAACATATAAATTAAAACAAATATGTAGGGTATTCCCCTATTATTTATTTTTTATTGTTGTAGGGTCATTGAGGGTTACAAAGAATTAGGTTATACTGATTGCATTTGTTAGCTAAAGTCCCTCTTATAGTTGTGTCCCGACCCCAAATAATGTGCCACACACTATAACCCTCCGTCCCTTCCCACCTCCCCTCTCCCTGCTCACTCATTTCCCCGCTCCCCACCTTGAATTGATTTGAATTTCTATCTTACGTGGGTGTCTATTACATTGTCTACTGGCTTTACATTAGAATTGAGTATGTTGGATTCTTCTCCATTTTTGTAATACTTTGCTAAGAAGAATATGTTACAACTCTTTACAGGTTAACACAAAAGATGTCAAGCCTCCATCTTTTAATAGCTGAATAGTATTCCCTGGTATCCGTGTAACAGTTTATCAACCCATCCCTGGGTTGCTGGGCATTTAGGTTGTTCCACATTTTGGTGATTGTAAATTGAGCTGCGGTAAGCAGTCTAGTGCAAATGTCCTTATGAAAAATGATTTTTTTTTCTTCTGGGTAGATACCTAGTAATGGGATTGCAGGACGCAATGGGACGTCTAATAGGGTATTCTAAGATAATGCATAACATAGCAAAAGAGTCATAATTGATTTTAAATACAGTTTAATAACTTCTCATTCATAGTTCATAAAATTTTGGTGGGAATTTAGCTTATGTTCGTTATATTGCTATGAGCAATTAGAATCACTTCGAGTTATCACTTTTAAATAAAGTTTGCTAACATATTTGTGTGATGTAAACAGATGATTTAATTTAACTGGGTCTCAATTTCATCTTTTGTGAGTTGCTTCAGACATAAATATTGCTATCAGATTTGTTCCCAGCTCTGACAACCCTCTGTTCTTGAGCTACATCTGCCAGTTGAATTGTGATATGCTCTGGCGTGTCTTGAAGCATAAAAATGTATTCTCTTTCTGGTGAGCTAAGTGTCCTGGCTACAGTCTGAGTGTGTGAAAAGGGGAGAGGGAGGGGAGAGCGCTAGACAATAAGAATTTTGGAATGACCTGAAATTAGACAACCAGTTATTTAAAAGCATTAAAGAACAGTAAGATGTGAAAAGAGCAATTTACTAATATATGTGTGTAGATCCAAGGGAAGAGAGAATTTACAGTTTCCTTGAGACCTCGTTGTAACCAAGTTTCTTAAAATTACATTTGGGATTCATTCGGGGAAAATTTCTCTTTCTTTGGGCAAATAGATTACCTCATTTGATCTGAAGAATAATGGTGGATAGTATTTAAAATTACAGATGAAGCTGAAAAATGTGAGGTGCTGAGATAATTTAACAATCCAATATCACTAAGCCAGCAATAGGTGAAGACAGAATTCTGACCTAGGATTTTTTTTCTTTGTGAGTCAATTCAAAAAAAAAAATCTAATAAATACTACAAATAACTCATATGTTTTCTTAATTATTCTCTGATTTCACCCCTGGTTCACAGTATAAAATTTCCAACGGAGCTTGTATGTTCTGCTCATAGTTATCCTGCGATCATTAGATAGTCCTTGGCAGATAATGGACACACAGCACAAATTTGTGAAATTAGGAAGTATGTAGGTTTTTTTCTTGCTTTGAACAAGAAAGCATGAATCCCAAATGTGGTTTCAAGACACTTGGGCCCTACGATGTCTCAGGGAGACTGTACACATTTGTAAACATTATTTAATTTTAATAAACCTTTGTTCCAAATCAAATATATAATATTAGTTCTAGGAAGTGTTAGAAGGATGACCTTGAAGTCAAGCAATGTCAGAATGCTGTATCAGCTAAATCTGGGAATCTTTGCATTAAGCCAACAACAACTTGTAAAAGTTTTACCTTCTTTTCCATGACACCTCGTGTTACACCCAACTACTAGAATCATAAAGAAGTTTAAAATGCCCACCAAGCCCACTCCTCCAAAAAAAAAAAAAAAGAGGTAGAAGAAAGGATGGTCAAAAAATCCATGTACTGTGTGTCTATTGTGGATTATGGGAATGTGGACGCAGCTCCTGTTTTGTTGCCCCTATCTCTTAGATACACGTTCTTAAGGATTTCCCTGTTCTTTCTAAGCATCAACGTCCATTTGTAAATGTTTATTGTTTGGTTGGTTGGTTGGTTCTTTTCGATAGTGATTATTGTAGTTCATATCTCCTAAGTTTCATGTGATGATACATGCTTTAAATAATGCCTGATACACAGTAAATATTTCATAAATATGAAATGTGTTATTACTCTGGGGTATATACCTGCCATGGAAATCAGATGACTTATGATCAATAAGAAGCATAATTACCAAAATATTAGCTAATGCTCAAGTGTGCTTTTCACAGAATCATAGTACTATGTTTCGTGGAGGGAAGCTGAGGCCATGAAAGTGATTAGTTAACATAATTTATTAAGTTGAAGTACCTTTCAGAAACCAAGATGTACTGAGTGCTTGTTAGGTGTCCACCTGTGTTAAGTGCTGGATATGTCAAACAAAAGCACGTATGGTCTAGTACTCCATATAAGGAAGATAAACTTTCATCAAATAATCATGTAAATTAACATAAACTTACAACTGATATATACAATAAGGGGAGAAAGATTTTAAAATGTGAAATTAAAGACTGCTCTAGAATTATGCAATGTGACCATGCAGGCGATGAACTTTCAAAATGATGAAATTCTGAATTTCCTAAATTTCTTTAGTAACTTACCCCAAATCCCAGTGGCTTTTGCAGACAGGATATAGTCTGTAGACTAGCCTTGAAGTAAACAGGAGATCACATTTTAAAATGAGTGCAAGCAGGGACATTTAAAAGAAAGGTGTTTAACTTACAGCAAGTGTGATTTAATTCAGTCATAAATATTGTTAAGCACTGAAATTTGGCTGCTTTCCTGTAAAAAATAAAACAGAACAGAACAAGCCATAATCACAGAACATGTTGGACAAGTCTAGGTGACTGCTTTAAGAATAACCGTGAATCCATGATGGAAATACCCCCCTTCACAAAAAATAATGTTTTGCCTTTTGGTAATAAACTGACCTTGTATCCCCACATTGTAGAAGTTATTTTTGCTAAGGACTTACTAATGTATTACCAAATATACTTACACTTATCTCATACTTTGAATTAAAAAATTACTCTTTTCTTTAACTATGTATTACTTTCAACAATATTCTAGAAAACTTACACTTTGTTATTGTCAGTTTCTTTCTTAAATGAAATCTTTGGAGTGTAAAAGTAATTCAAGCAATTATATGTCAATAAAGTACATTTGTCAAGAATCCTTGGCTATTTACAAAGTAAGAGAATGATATAGAATTCACTTGACCACCCTTCAACAAAAACCATAGTAAATATAAGATTACTGATTTTGATGAATGGAATCCATTGTTTCATTTATATTTTTGAGTATTTTTCTAGAGATAATTAGGAAAATAATACCAGACATTTTATTTTTGTAATACAAATGTGTTAATCAGAGTGTATTAATAATTCCTAAGAATTACCCTTTGGAAGAATGAACTTTTGTTTAGTGGAAATAAATTTTATTTAAACAATATAAAAATGTTGATAAAATTACTGGCCTTCTGTTGATCAATGACTATTAATTTATCTATTTATTTTTTTTTTTTTGAGATAGAGTCTCACTCTGTCCCTGGGTAAAGTGCCATGGCACTGTAGCTCACAGCAACCACAAAGTCTTTGGGCTCAAGCAATCCTCTTACCTCAGCATCCCAGGTAGCTGGGACTATAGGTGCCCTCCACAATGCCCAGCTAGTTTTTCTATTTTTTAGTACAGACAGGGTCTCACTCATGGTCAGGCTGGTCTCACTCCTGAGCTCAAACAATCCACTTGTCTTGGCTGCCCAGAGTACAATTAATGACAATTTAAAGGTCATGTCTTTGTTACCAACTGAATTAGTTTGCTAGGGCTGCCATAACCAAGACACAGACTGGAGTGTATAACAAAAGGAATTTATTTCCTTACAATCTTGAAGGCTGGAAGTCTAAGACCAGGTGTCAACAGGACTGTTTTTTTCTGAGGCCTCAGTCCTCGGCTTGTAAGTAGCTTTCTTCTTCCCTGTGTCTTCACAGGGTCTTCCTATTGTGTGTGTCTTTATCCAAATCTCTTCCTAAGAAGACACCAATGGTAATGGTCACCCACTCATGTGACCTATTTGTAATTGAATCACCCATGTAAGCCTCTTTTCTTTACATATAGTCATAATCTGATGTACTGGGCATTAGGACTTCAACATTTGAATTTTAATGGAATAGAACCCAGACCAGACAGTCCTGGATACCTTCAAGAGTATTATTACTAAAAAAAGATCTTATAAAACAAAAATTCAGAGCCTGTAAATCCATAACACGGCCAACACATACCACTGAAATACACCCACATTGTTTTCAACTAAAATGTGGATATATATAGATTTGAAAAGTTAGAAAATTATAGATTATTTTTTCTCTATGATGAACAATACAATGAACTGGCAAAGTGCATGAAAGGACTACCCAAAACCTGCTCTACATTTCAAATTCCCAAAGACAGGAATGCATATCTGGAAACACCCTGACAGACTCCAAGGAACCTCTCCACAAATTTATGGCCTTTCATCTGACATTTTGTTGCGGTATAACTATTCAGCTATTAGAATAGGGAGTAAGTTAACCACCCCACCTGCATCATTTCCTAGTAGATCATCTGTGTCTGATCGTCGGAAAAGCAACAGAAAATTAAAAGAAAAAATGTATGCATATATACAAAGAAGCAGAATAAATTGAAATGTCTTTGTCTAAAAATAATGACTTCTTTAAATATGATTTTTATGTAGCAAATTTATAGTATTTCCCCTCAATAATAAAATATATAGACATTTATTTCAGTATAAGTAAGAATATAATTTAACAGGTATTGAATATTCAAAAAGTTGTTTCTCAGGGTGGCATTCTTAGGACCTATAAAATATTTTCAGAGTTACAAAATGGTATGTGCCTTCTATTGCAATTGTATAATGCTTTGTCCAACTGAATGTAGACAGTTATACTGAACTTCAGATGCTCCACTAAATATCTCTTGCCCTCAGATACACACACAGTGACCAACAGAAGACACATATAAACCCAAACACATAGATACACACAGAGGTTCACACATACAGGCACAACCACTGCTACTCCTCCTTATTTAAAAAAATACTGACATAAATTTGGGAAGTTAGCATGAAATGTAAAATGCGTGTTATCCATTCCAACATACTAAAGCCATCAAGAGATGAGTATTGGCTTAGATTATGAGTCCTTCAATTGTTACCTAAAATAGTACCAGAGTGTAATAATCAATAATACTTGTTAAAGGAATTCACTAAAACTCTATATTGGAAAACGTAGACATTTTGCATCTAGTTTTCTTTCAAATCTTCATGTTTAGAAAAGGATAGCTTTAGGGCAGTGCCTGTGGCTCAAAAGGGTAGGGCACTGGCCCCATATGCTAGAGGTGGTGGGTTCAAACCCTGCCCCAGCCAAAAAAAAAGATAGCTTTAGATTCCTTCTCTATGATTTCCTTGGCTATAGATTTTATATCTGATACATTCTTTATAGGAAAGATTATCAGAAAACTAGACCTTTTATTTCTAAAATTTTATTATTTTTTGTGTTTCTTATACACAAAAGTATTAATTTATTTATACATTTTTACTAAAGCCTGGAAATTTGCAATTAGTAGCATTTCTCACTTTATCAACAGATAATCATTAAGCAAAAATACTTATAGAAAAGTTGATATCCTGGAGATGATAATATTTTTCTCCCTGAATGAAAGGAAAATTAAAAATATGTACTTAGAAAATTATGTTCAAATTTAACATTTCATAGAATTAGGATTCCCTATATATCATTATAGTATTACATCTCAATTTAGCTTATAGATTTTCAAATGTTATGGTAATTTTTTAAAAATTATTTTAAGAATATGGATGATATTAAAAATGTTCAGAGCAGTATTTCATGTTCTTTTAGAAAAGGACACAGTTTTATAGAACCTCAAGGAGTTTAGATCTTGGGATTGCTATCAACCAGAAGCACATTCCTCTGTGCCTTCCAAAAGTAAAGCTGATAAATTTAGAAAATAATAACATGAAACTTCCTTCCTAAACTATAAGATGCCCATCCTGTCAACGTTTTTCTCCATTGAAAAGAGTCTCTGTTGAATGGGTTGCAGCAATTCTGAGAAACTTTTATAGACAGATCCATAGACAATGGCCATTGTCTTAAAATGCGATGGGAAAAACAGGCTTCCACTCATAATTTATAGAGTAACCAACAAGTTTTTCAGAAATAATTATGGAGTTTTAAACATGGTTTGGTATTTGCTGATTCTTGTTATATGTCTTTATCTACCTATATCATCTTGGTCCCTGTACACCAACCTATTCCTCCCCATAGGATAGGATTTTGTTCTTTATAGAAGAAAGAAATGAAACATTAAAAAAATTAACACATTAATTAAGAAATTAACACATTTAATGAACGTAAGTGTTAAACTAACTTACCCAAATAATAATGTGAATATACCTAAGAGTTTTATAAGAGGTTCTCTGTCACTGGACAACATTATACTTTCTATTCCTCTGAGCTTTATGAACCTCGTTCCATGTAAGGTGGGTAAATTACTGTGCTTTCTCTACACTGGTACGTGTTCCGGTTAGAGCTATCTCAGTCAAATGTATGTCCAGATTTAGCCTTTTAAACTTAATATAGTGTTATATTATCACCTACAAATAACTAAACACATTTCTTAGACTAAAAGAAAGGAAAATTGGGCATCGTTGAATATAGTCAGAACTGGTAATGTGTATTGTTAGTGGAAGTCTCTTGGCTTTGGGAACATGGGTATTGAAGGACTTCTAATAAATAGAGATTGGTTTGATATGAGGTTTACAAGAAGAAACATTCTCAAGGTAATAATGATTAAAATATTGTCATTGTAATGTAATTTTTTAAAATAGTTTTTGCTTAGCCAATTTAAAAACAATCTCAAAAATATTTATAGAGTATATGATAAAAAAACTGAACTTGTGAATGACAGCTTTTTCCTTGTTTATTCTAAAAGTTCTGATAACAAGGAAGACAATGTAGCTGATGGCTTCTCTTTCCACCTGTTTGATTTGCAGGGCTGCTCTGGTCCACTGACAGATACACTGATTGTCATAGAGACACTCAGTTCTAAGAGTCATCACCATTATTACCTTTAGTAGTCATGGAATCTGACTTACACTTAATATTATATTCTCTCAGAAGACATAGATGCCAAGAGTTAATGCTCTGATCTTTTCTGTTCTGAAAGATGAAAGTCTGGTCTCCAGAACTGTGCCAGGTCAATGAAAACGTCATTGATGGTAAAGTTTCATGGACTGACGGTAAAAACAAAAGTCCCTTAGAACAGGGGTGGGCAAGCATTTGCTGCAATTTTAATCACATAGGTGACAAGTAGGGTGTCTTACATCAAGGATGGTTTGACGTTTTCCATGAGATCCCATTCTCTTACTAGGGCTCCCTTGTTAAAAATGCATAGGGCCTTGGAATAGGTGATATATTCACCACTTATCCCCCATTAATTTTTTTTATTGTTTGGGATTCATTTTTGGCACAAATGATTAGATTATACGGATTGCATTTGTTAGGTAAAGTCCCTCTTATAATTGTGTCCCATCCCCAAGAGATATGTGATACAACGTGACTCCCCAGTCCCTCTCTCTCCTGCCCTCTCCCTGCTCCCTCATTCCCCTGCTCCCCACCTTGTTATAGATCATCCAGTGCCTTCATATTCAAATTGAGTACATTAGAGTCTTGCTTCTTCATTCTTTTGATGCTTTACTAAGAAGAATGTGTTCCAACTCAATCCAGGTCTATGCAAAACATGTAAAGTTCTCATGTTTTTTAATGGCTGAATAGTATTCCATAGTACACATACACCATGACTTGTTAATCCATTCCTGGGTTTGGGGGCATTTAGATTGTTTCTACATTTTTGGCAGTTGTAAATTGAGCTACAATAAACAGTCTAGTGCGAATGTCCTTTTGATAAAATTATTTTAACTTTTGTGAAATTGTGGTAACTAGGAAACTAAGGTAAGAGGTCAGGGATTCTCAAGTTTATTTGATCATATGCTTCACTAATACCAACCTCTCTGTCTTCCCTAATGTGAAAATCTTAAAAGAAGTTCCTAAGTTATTTTTTTTATTTCATATTCACATAAATTTTATTAGTTTATTGTTATACTATGTAGTTGTTCTATTTTACTATTGTTGCTGTTAATCTCTTACTGTGCCTAATTTATTTATTTACTTTTTAATTTCAAACTATTAAAAGGGTACAATTTCTTAGCCAGGCCTTGTGGTGGGCACCTATATTCCCAGCTACGTGGGAGGCTAAGGCAAGAGAATCACTTAAGCCCAAGAATTTGATGTTGCTATGAGCTGTGATGACATAGCACTCTATCGAGGGTGACATAATGAGACTCTGCTCTTAAAAAAAAAAGTACAATTTCTTTTACATGAATAGCTTCTATAATGCCTAAGTCAAAAATATCAGATTTTCTATCACCGGAACAGTGTTTTGCATCTGACAAGTAGGTTTTAACTCCTCTTCTCTTACTTCTTCTTCCTTTCTTGATTGGCAATGACTTTCATTTCTCTTTTTGTCAATGTGTACACATTGGTTAGTTCCAAATTATTAGCGGGAACATATGGCATTTGTTTTTCCATTCCTGGGATACTTCATTTGGGATAATGGTCTCCAGATTCATCCAAATTGCTGCAAAAGACATTAAATCATTCCTTTTTATGGCTGAGTAGTAATCCAGGGTGAATGTATGTATGTGTGTAGACATATAACATTTTTTTTTTTTTTTTTTTTTTTTTTTTTGAGACAGAGTCTCAAGCTGTCCCCCTGGGTAGAGTGCCGTGGCATTACAGCTCACAGCAACCTCCAACTCCTGGGCTCAAGCGAGTCTCTTGCCTCCACCTCCCAAGTAGCTGG
>CAUYTI010018758.1:0-23018 GCA_963575145.1 Galago senegalensis | reverse complement strand
CATTCTCCAGCTCCATCCATGTGAACATGAAGGATGTAAAGTCTCCATCCTTCTTAATGGCTGCATAGTATTCCATGGTGTACATATACCACAGTTTGTTGATGCATTCGTGGATCGATGGGCACTTGGGCTTCTTCCATGACCTGGCAATTATGAATTGGGCTGCAATAAACATTCTGATACAAATGTCTTTGTTGTAATGCGATTTTTGGAATGACAGAGCTTTCCATCTCACTCCACGTAGCTGTATTGTGTCCACTTTGCTGAGACCTGCCTTTCTGAGAGAAGTCCCGCCTGGGTATGAGCAGCGGCTTTTCCCAAGTGAAAGTGCCTCCTGCATCCCATGTGTAGAGTGGCGCTCAGTAATCCCAGGGTGGGCGCGCGCTTCCGTTGTTATGTGGGAGAACTTGTTTCCCCAGAAAGGAGGGAAAGATGCTGTTTTTCGGTTTCCAGCTTCTAGGTTCTTTTTCCTTTAGGCTTTTCTCTGTTGGTACCATTGAGGAGATGCGCTGCTGGCATTTGGAGAGGGTGCCCTGGGCTGCTGCTTCTGAAAAGCATGGTACCAACAGAGAAAAGCCTAAAGGAAAAAGGGTTTGTTGGAGTCAGGGTGTCAAGTCCTCGTTAAAAATGCCAAAGCAAAGTGACAAACTGAAGGAACTCTCAGGGTACACTGTTGGGATACTGAATCGAGACACCCACTTAGGAAACAGAGATGGAGATTTTATTCTGAGGTTATCATAATAACAATTAGGAAACAGAATCAGGAAAAAACAGGAGTAACAGGCCAGAGGGTGGATGGCAGAGGAAGCCCTCTGGTCCTCTGAGCCAGAATGAGGTAGGGCTGGAGGGAAGCCCTCCTGGAGAGAGGGAGGGACCTGAGCCCCGGTGTTCCTGTCTGCACAGTCTGTGCACACAAAGAACTCTGTGCAAGGTCAACATTTGGTTCTGTAGAGAGTCCTGGTTCATGACTTCTTAGCAACGGCCAGCTCTTCCTGCACACAGCTGAGGATGAGTCTTTCCAAACACGTCCTTTTCTTCCCTCTGCTTTCTGTGCCACATCTTTGGCTGGTCAGTCATGGAAGGGAGGGCCGGTAGAAACATTGGTTTACAGAACAGAAAAAGAAACATGTGGCTTTGGCTTAAATGTATTTAAAAAATCATATTCCAGGGCAGTGCCTGTGGCTCAAAGGAGTAGGGTGCTGACCCCATGTGCCGGAGGTGGTGGGTTCAAACCCAGCCCCAGCCAAAAACTGCAAAAAAAGAAATAAAAAATAAAAAAAATCATATTCCAGTATGGCTGCATTATTATAAATCCAAGCACATTTCAGAAAGCTATCCCTGTAGGAAATATTTTCCTATAAACATGTACTGCTAAGGGAATATTTGACATCGGTTGGAAACACTAAGAACGCTACCTTGAAAAGGTAAACTGTGAGGGGGAAATGACTATGGGGTTTAATGCAGACCATGGGCCTCAGGGATTCCCTACACTTGCCTCTTGTTCTATATGCGTGCTACTAATACATGGAAATGAATACTGGGGCTGGGCTGGGGAACCTGGAGGGACAGAGGGGGCCCTTCCTTCCTGTGGGTTGTCGGTAGCTAGCTAGCTGCCCTCGCTATAGAGAGGACCAAGGACTAGAAAGAAGCCCCTGAAGGCGTCCTTACACAAAACTGGCCATGTGTCCAGCACCATGATAAGCTAGGGGACTTTGACTTTAGGCCACAATGGTTTGGGGCAAGTAGGTTCTATCCAAGGCTGGTGGGGTGTGGGGTGAATCAGGACTAGATGAGCGGTGACTCACAACCTTCCCCTGGGTTTCCTCTCCTACCCTGCCCCGGCCTTCCCAGTGACTTCACGTCTGCTCTGGGAACTCACCCCTGCCTCGTCTCCAGGCCATGTCTTGCCACCAGCAGCTGTCCCTTTGTTGCTGTCCAACACAGCATCCCAAGCAGAATTCTTGGTATCCTTGCTGAGTCAACTCCTTCTCATGACACCATCTGGAGCCTGGTGACTTCAGGCTCACGGGCTCCTTCCGCTTCTGTGCCTCTTATGACCGCTTGGTGGCAGAATCCTCGGAGGATTTCGCTGGCTCTGCCAACAGGCTCTTCCTCCCCTCTGTGTCCTGTCGCCTAGCCCCCAGGGTCAGCTCCTTTGGCCCACAGCAATGCTTTCCCCCCGGCTGTGTGTCCTTGCCCCTCACCCTCCTTTCCTTTGTGAGCAGCCTCTTGCCTTGTCACCCCAAGTGTGGCTTTGAGCACAGGATTCTTCTGCCCAAGACCCTTCACTGGCTCTTGGTTGCCCACTGCCTCTTCTTAACGCACTGACCTGCAGACATCGGTGACGTGGCCCAAATCATTCTTTCAGTGCTGCATGGTAGCTGACTGTCCCACCCCATGTCCTTTCAGACCATGCTGGCCCCTCTGTGGGACAGCCCTTTTTCCTTGACTTGGTCCACCTATTGAAATGCCACCCTCTGGGTCATCCATGAAAGAAGACATATATTCCTTCACAGAACCTTCTCTGACCCTTGGAAACTCTGAATATGATCCTGTGTCCTCTAACTTCTGTAAAACTTCTATAAAACTTTATAGCACTCTGCAGACTTGGTCACATTTGTGTAGAATTATCCTCGTCTACTGTCTACAGATTATATTCTCCTGAGAGTGCCCGGCATCACTTGGTGTCATTCTTGCCACACCCAACTGCTCTGGACATTAGCAACTGACAGTAATCTGAAGGGACTGAAGGTTTGAGTGAGTGAATGAGACTGAGTTCCAGGGTGTGCTTTTCAAAAAACAAAATTTTCTAGACACTGGTGTATAGCTATATGGTCATTAAATATAATAATTACATTAGTACTACTTGTTACATCCAGCCATTTAAATAGTTTTATTTATCATAAAAAGAAAAAAAATTTTTTTCGCTTAAAATTAACTACACCTAAGAGATACCAGGCATATTGGATCATACAGCTGCTACCTTTTAAAACATTTTTATAAATGCCTCCAGAGCCATGCTGTGAATCATACAAGAGAATTTCATCACTTTTTAACTGAATCTAATTTTTTAACAATAAAACCCCCAGTGCTACTCCTCTTGATTCCACATCTTGTTGCTCCTCGTGGGGTTTGAGTGATTTGGATGTCCCTCAGATGCAGTTTGCTCTACTGAAGCTGCACAGTCACAAGCTGCAGGCACAGAAGGCGGCTCTGTGGTAACAAACGCACCCCCGGTCCAGTTGGGTGTTTCTGGAGAAGCCACCTTGGCTGCACCCGTGGGGTTCACCATGGAACAGTGAGAGGTCACCAGGAGTTAGGCTCCAGTGGGTCTGATTTCTGTTTCCCAGCAAGGATCATTCTGAAAGGAAAGAGCTGCCACGAAGCCGAATGGCGTTAGTGCTGAATGGAGCTCTCACAGCTGCTGGGAGGCCAGGCCACTGGGCAGGGACGCCAATGCTCCAGCAATGTTTCTTTCTTACTTCCCCCATGTCTGTGGAGGTCCAGGCTCCTATCCAGAGCAGCTGTCATGGGTGGGAGCAGGCCGGTCTGGTCGTGTGGTCCCCTCATCCCAGCATTTTAGCAGAGGCCACCCTGTCCCTGTGCCGGGGCAGAGAAAGCCTGAGCTCCGGGCCCCACCTAACATCACAGGGCTGGCAGGGGAGCGAGTGTCCTGGGGGCCAGAGGGAGAGGACAGGGGGATGTTGGGGGCATGGATGGGGGGTGGGGTACCAGGCATCACTTACATTTTTCACTCCCGTGAATATTCACCTGGCAACGCTTTATATTTCGCACCTTTCTAGGCTTTGATAAGACCTAAAACAATCCTCATTCTCAGAGTCCAGAGCAAAAGCAAGAAACTTGAAAGAACATGACAGCAATAACAGACCTCCTGGGAGAATTTTCCTAAGTTGACTTTTCAGATCAATGTTCAGAAGAGTGGTCAGGGGAAAGAGGGAAGATGGCCGCTCTGAGCGGGGGTAGAGCTGTGAGCCAGTGTGGCCGGGAGCATGAGGTTGTCCTGAGGGAGTGGTGGGGGAGGGAGAAGGGTGGGCAGAGAGCCAGCTTTTCTGGAGAAGCTGCAGTTGCAGGCGAGTTAGCACGTGTGGATTCGGAGCCCACTCTGGTTCTCCCGCTACCTTGCTCTGTGACATTGAACAAACTGATTTCACCCCTTTGGGGTATCAGCCAGTATCTCTATAAAATGACGGGCAAACACGTGCCTCCCCCGAGGCTTAGTGAGAGGATTAAATGTGATGCCACATTAGTACAGTAGGACCCCCATAGCTAACCACCTCCTTAAGTTGACCGAATTTTCATAGTCCAGACATGAACCACATGTACGTATCAGTACAGCAGGCCTAGTTCCTTATGGAACCTCTGTATGTTGACTACAATAGAGGTTCTATTGTACATTCAAAGCCTCCAGAGTACAGCCCGGCATGTATTAGAAAAAGCTCAGCAAATGTGAGCCTGTCATTCTGGGAAGGGGGTTGGAATGGGTGAGCAGGCCAGCTGCAGACTGCAGGAGAATTTGGACTTCATTCAATGCAGGAGGGGGACCTTGGCCTAGAGGATATTTACTAGGACCTGCTTGAAATCTGTATTTTAAGGTAAACCTCTATCTTTTCTTTGGTTTGCTGACTTTAAAGATAGTTCCACACTATCCGTCTCCTCTCAAACCATGAATGCAAGTTGTGGAGTCAGAAATTAATTGTGTGGCAACATCCTTCTTGAGAGCAATTAATTCCCTCCTATCCAAGTCCCTCTCCTCCAGTTGGCACCGGTTCCTAAGACTATTTTCTGCTCGTGTCACTCTCGGGTAGACACAAAGAAATATATTGCATGGCTCCTGCTCTCAAGGAACTTACCAAATGTTCATATCAAAACTTGGCTTCTCCAAGTCCATTTTTAGAACCTTTTGTTTCAATGGAATGAGAAAAAGTAAAAATAGCCCAGGCAGGCATTTCAAAGCTGTCTTAAATTGTTCCTCACTCGTTTTTCTTCTCATGTTGTGAGTAGCTTTAGCTTCTATAGAGGGACAAAGAAAAGTCAATTCTTCACAGCCATGAATGCTATTTATGCTCCGCAGCACATTATGTTTCTAAAGAAATAGCTCAGAAAGCTGGAAGAGCCCGTTTTCATGGAAATCCAACTCTTTTTTGTGGTTATTGACTGTCTTTCTGTACATTCCAACGTCAGCTCAAGGATTGTGCAAGAGGGACGCGCACAGTCACAGCGCACCCTCTAGAAGCAGGTGCTCGGCCCCAACATCAAATACCAGTCACAGATCCTGCCATCCTGGCTCTTTCCCCTCTCCCTGGCAATTTTCTCAGAAAAATGACAGGGCTTAGGCCTTTGACAGATAATTTGCCTGGGAAGCCCAGCAAGCCAGCAGGCAAAGATGCAAGCACATGTGCTGATGTAGCTTTGATGAGTGACATTCTCCCTTAAACCCTGAACAGTACAGGTCTGCACAACGAATGGGGGGTGGCTTCCCCCCTCTTGCTGCACCACCTACCGTTGACTGTGTGAGCTCCACAGGGTTTTAAAAGATCATTGCTTTGCTTTCTCATGGAAAAAAACCCCATTTTTCCCTTATTTATTCAATGATCATGCTTTGGGACAAGAAAATATGCAATGTGAGCTCACCATATTGAATGATTGAATAAACATATTTCTAACTAAAGTTGGGGGAGTGTTTATGCTGGGTGGAGGAGGGAGCCATGGGTACAAGACCCATCTGAGATTGTCCGCACCTCAATTTGAGGGAGTCATAAAATGCAAGGGGCCTGGATGGAAACTCCATGTGGCCTCCTTCTGTGGGTGGTTGGTGTTCTGTGTCTACGCTAGTTTCCATGGACTGTATCTTTTTCAGGGCACACGCAGCGAACACTGGGCGGTTGAATTGCAGGTTCTTTTCTCTGTCCTGCACGGAAGCAGGGGAGACTGGGCCCGTCAGGTGCAGTCCCTTGTGGCTCATGCTTAACAGTTCTGTGGTTCTCACAACTGCCATCTTGAGACTTTCCTTGCAAATTCTTCCCTGTGTGGACTGGGAGATGGTGTCCTGCAGAGGCCTGGGAGGCACTGTAACGTCCTTCCCATTCCATGCCTTTCTATTTATAACCACCTATTTGTTATAAGAGCTACTAGTTATTCAATGTCTGCTATGTGCCAGGGGCTTGGCATTTCTCGTTGAATTCCCACTCCAGTCCTAAGAGACAGGAGCCAGTGAGAATATGGAGTGAGTACCAGGGACAACTGGTCCTCTGGGTGTTCTTCCTTAATGTTTGAAATAAACACAAGAGGTGAATAAAGTACTATTGTTACAGTGCTTTACAGCTGGAGAAACTGAGACTTAACAAGATTAAGCAACTTGACTAAAGTTACTTACCCAATACCTAGTAAATTAGAAAACAGGGATTTGAACCCAAACTTGAGGGCCCTCAGGCCCACGATCTTCCCTCTGCTCCCATGAGAATTCATCTCTAACATGAATGGCCATGTCACCGGGTCTCTCCTGCAGGCCAGAGGTGCCACCATAAGTGTTTCAGAATGAGTCACAGTTTAATAAAGGAATATGAGTTTTAGAGATTTTTCTACACCTTCATTTACCTTGCATGATATTTTTTATTGCTAATTATATGTCAATTGGTCACTCATCATAATTTTACAATGGGTTTTTTCTTTCTTTTCAATGGATACTATCATTTATTGAAAAGATCACCCTAATTAAGCCAAGAAACACATATGTTTAGATTAGATGACATATTATCCAAGATTTTGCAATTCTTACCCAAAGTGCTTATAATTTACATTCTAAAAATTCTTTTTTTAATTGTTAAAAACATGCAGACTGTTATAGTGATTCTTAACTTATAAAGTCTCAGGAATCCTGAATATCCCTAGTGCACATTTCCTTTCTTCCCTCTTTTTTGTTCTTAGTGGCAATGGGTTTAATCATTTTCAAAGGAATTGGCAGTGCTCCAGAGCACTGGTTGCATTGCTGTGTCCCCTGTAGGCTGTGCTGGGTGGCCGAGGTGGGGAGGGAAAGCGTGGGGGTACTTGCCCCTGCTGCTCCCAACGCCTGCTGACTGGCTCCCTTCTTGCCCACTGTACAAGGGTTGTCCCTCCTTCAGAGGCCAGTTCCATGGCTCTGACGCTCCTGCCTACCCTCTTTTTTGGTTCTGTTTCTCTTTTTTCCCATTCTCCAATCTTCCCTGACAGGGAGCTCCCATGCAGCTGTGTGTGAAAGTGTCTGTGCCCAGGGCTGGTGTTCTGGGGATGCTGTACACGACCCAGGGAGAGCGACCTTCTCCTTCTCCTAAAAGGTACCTGACAGGCCAGATGCAGCCAGCCTGAGCTTGCACACAGCTTTGCTTCACTAGGGAGGAGGTCCCATGAGAGATGATTTATAGGGAAGGAATAAATGACCCAGCTCAGAGTTCATGAGTAACCAGACTCCTTCTAATACCTAGTCTCAGGTGTGTGGGGCTCTGGGCTCAGAGTCCATTGAGGGGCACACTGGTCTGCCCAGTGTGGAGGACACTGCTCCCCCACTCTGTCCCCCTCCCATCCTAGATGTTAAGTCCACTTCTTACATAACTGCCCCCTCTCTCTCTCTCACCTTTTTCCTATTTAAAAAGTCCTTTTCTTCCCCCAGTTCCCCCTTTTCATGTCATAATGCTTGCAGTGCACAGTTTCCAACCTCCCCAGGAACTGACTCTTTATCTTCTAGCCTAAATTTTCTTTATTTTTGGAGATTCTGCATTTTCTGTAACTATATTTAAATAATGTTGTGCATGGAACAAAGTTTGTGTACATAAGGCCACATGTGCAATTTTCCACTTGTAGTGTCATATCAGCACCCCTCAAATTTGGGATTTTGGAGCATTTTTGATTTTGAATTTTTGGATTAAGGATCTGCATGTTGTATGATTCCACAGGTATGATTCCAACCTGTCCAAGTAATTTAGTGGGAAGCGAGGCTGAGATGAGGGCCAGTCCCTCATTTAAACAAGTGCATAGATAATGTAGAGAATAGGTTAGTGCTTGCAGGAACTAGGGGAAGGGGAGGGACTGATGAGAAGTATGCGGTTTCTTTTTTAGCTGAAGAAAATTTTCTGAAATAAGATAGTGGCACATTGGTTGTGGAACCTTAAAAACCATTAAGTTATACTCTTTAAAATGATAAATTTTATGATGTAGAAATTATATATTAATAAAACTGTGTCTCTTTAGAAAAGAGTTCGAACAAACATTTCAGTTTTTCAAACTACTCATGTAGTCTGGTAATCTTTGCATAAAGATATTGCAGCTGAAGGCATCATGGGGTTGACTCCAAGGATCTATCATTAGCTTGTAAAAGTAGAAAGTGTCAGTTTGCATTCTGCATTGTCTGATTTGTACTTTGATTGTTATGTTAAGGCTCATGCCCAAACTGATAATAAGGCATCGTGCTAAAAATAGTTCTATTGATATTTAGGTTTTAAATAAGAGCAGAGCTTTGGCAAGTTGATTTGACCTATTTTTAAAATGGTTGGTCTATTAGAGCAGATGATGCTCCTATCCCCTCAATATAAATGTTATAATGGAACAATTCAGACTTGTGAAGAGTGTGTGCAGACTTCTGCGTTGATTGAAGTATTTTCACAAAGCATGTGAAAGCTGAAGGACTGTTTAGACCAGGCAGTTGACTTTCTTTCATCAGTGTAGCTGCAGTGGTCTACTACAGACCAAGAAAGCTCTTATAATTCTAATAGTGTGCTCCCAGAAGGCTTTTTTTTTTTTTTTTAAGAAAAAACAGTATTATTTTCTAAGAGAAAGTACAGGTAATATCTGGGCCCATTTTAAAAATTGGAATGAGCCTCAAAGTAAAGAGAGAGAGGAAGGAAGGGGAAAGTCATTCAAAATTTTTGTACCTTTCCCTTGGATCTGCTTTTGGACATAGGTTTAAGATGAATTATTAGTTTCTAGATTGTCCTAAATATCTTTTATGTATGTTTGGAAAATGATTATGTTAAAAAAATAACAAAAACGAAGAAAGAACAAAATTTAGGTTAAAAAATTGTGTGGTCTTGACATCACCAGAAGTTAACATCTGTTCTCTTGTTTATACCTCTGACTACATTAAACTATTTGATGCTCCTTAAAAAAAAACCAAAAAAAAATGCAAAAAAGGACTGTTCCGTGGGTTTACTGAGGACTTCAATGACAAATCCGTTTTACCTTTGACCTTGAAGTAAACGAATGTCATGCTGTCCCTTACTTGCAATGTCACATGTTCTACACAGTGGGTAAGGAAGCCAGAGAGTTGGCAGGCCAGAGACTGAAATGTCTGCTTGTGCTTGAAATGGATTTGGAATAAACATCTGCATTTGTCAACTGGAAAACATTTCCAAAGAGAGACTAACGGGGACCATTTGATGTTTTCTTTTTGCTATCTTCATTCTATTCAACTCAATTCATTGCTCCTGATTCTAGCACCTTTCCCAAGGAAAAGCATGCCTAGAGTTTGAATAAAGGAAGAGTATTTTGTATTTTTAGCGTTAATTAAATTTTACAAGCTTATTTGAAAGATACTTTTGGGAAATGCTTTTTCTGAATCCTTTGAGATGATCACGTGATCTTGTGCTTTTAATCATTCATTCTGTTAATTTGGTGAATCACACTTTGATTGATTTGTGCGTGTCGAACCAATCTTGCATCCCAGGGCTATGTCCCATTTAGTCATGGAGTATAATCTTTTTGATGTGCCATTGGATTTAGGTTGCTAGTGCTTTATTGAGATTTTTGCATCTGTATTCATCAGAGATATTGGTCTATAGTTTTCTTTTCTTTTTTTTTTTTTTTTTGAGACAGAGACTTAAGCTGTCCCCCTGGGTAGAGTGCCATGGCATTACAGCTCACAGCAACCTCCAACTCCTGGGCTCAAGCGAGTCTCCTGCCTCCGCCTCCCAAGTAGCTGGGACCACAGGCGCCCGCCACAACACCCGGCCATTTCTTGGTTGCAGCCGTCATTGTTGTTTGGCGGGTCCGGGCTGGGGATTCGAACCCGCCACCTTAGGTGTACGTGGCTGGCGCCTTAGCCGGTTGAGCTATAGGCGCTGAGCCTGGTCTATAGTTTTCTTTGGTGTGTTTGTCTTTTGTATTAGGGTGACTCTGGCCTCATAAAAGTGGTTTGGAAATATTCCTTCTTCTATTTTTCAGAAGAGTTTAAGAAGGATTGATATTAGTTCTTTGAATGTAGAATTCATTCATAGAGCCATATGATCCTGGACTTTTCTGTGTTGGGAAGTTTTTGATTACAAATTTAATCTTTTTCTTAGTTCTTGCTCTCTTTAAAATTTCTATTTCTTCTTGATTCAGTCTTGGTAGGTTGTCTATTTCTAGGAATTTATCCATGATAAAAAATTCTCAACAAAATAGTTACAGAAAGAAGTTACCTTAATATAACAAAGGCCACTTATGCAAAGGCATAGGTCCATAATCAATGGAGACAAGCTGAGTTTTCCGCTAAGATCTGGTTCACATCCATTACCATATTGAATAGAAGCTGTGAGAATACCCACTCACAGCTTCTGTTCAACATAGTAATGGAAGTCTTAGCCAGAGCAATTTGACAAGAAAAAGAAATAAAAACCATACAAATTGGAAAGAAAGAAGTAAGCCAGGAACAGGAGAGGGTCAAAGTGGGCTACCTGAAGCAGTGGGACCCCAGGAGAATTTGACAGTGGTAGAGAAAGGGGAGAGTAGTAGTGTGAGGCAGAAATTATTCCAGAGAAAAGAGGCAAAATGGGCAAAGCATGGAGACAGGGCAGGATGACTATGTTCACATAGTTGAACAGACTAGACTGTTGACTAGACTAATCCTATGGAGAGAGTCTTGAATGCAATGTTTGAGTTAGATAATCAGTAGTGATGTCTAGGGCAGATGAGAGTAATACTTTGAACACCCATGGAATATTGGTGAGGCCACTTCCTGGGCCTCTTCTAATAAGAATAAGGAAACTTATAAGATATTTTCTAAGATGCAATTCTGCTTTAGTGTTTGCTGATTTATAAAGATAGGTACCTGTTAGGAGTCTATGTAGTCATCTAGGCAGGCAGCATTGAGTCTGCTTGGAAGGGCACAGCAGGAATAGAAAAGAAGGGAAGAGCATGAGAGGAGGAATGCACATTACTGGGAAACTACTGGAGGTGGACATTGGGAGAGGCTGGATGAGCAGCCCATCTGGCTGGAGAAATGGTAATGCCACTGAGAGAGAGGAGAGTAGGAGAAGGGGCTAGTTTGTGGGGAGGCTGGACTTGGTCTCAGATGCACTGAGTTTGAGTTGTTGCCTTAAATTCTGGGAGAATATATCCTACAAGTTACAAGGAGACATTTTGGGAGGACATGCAGGTTGGGGAAGTGGATTTGGGTGTTATTTACATGGAGGGAATATTGGGGCACTGGGTGCTGTTAGGGGATGTGGCAGGAGGAGGCAGGAAGGAGAAAACCAGACCCCAGGAGGCAGCAGAGACAACCAGTGGAGAGAGTTTTGGGAGGGGAAAGGAGAGTCAGGGTGGGGGAACAGATGGGTCTCTTCCTATTGGACTTGGTTCAGAGAAATTCAAGGAGTGCCATGAGAGAAAAGGGAGGGGAGAATCAGTGTTGTGAGACATGGGGAATTTTGTAGTTTGCTTTTCTTTTTTTTTCTTAAATCTTATTTTATACTTTTCTTTCTTTCTTTCTTTTTTTTTTTTTTTGAGACAGAGTCTCAAGCTGTCACCCTGGATAGAGTGCTGTGGCATCACAGCTCACAGCAACCTCAAACTCTTGGGCTTAAGTGATTCTCTTGCCTCAACCTCCCAAGCAGCTGGGACCACAGGCACCTGCCACAATGCCTGGCTATTTTATAATTTTCTTAACATCTCCCCCTCCTTTTTTTCTTGACACACAGCTCAGGGGCTGTCCGGGTGTCTTGAGTAGTGAGGAAGGTCTCTACTAGGACTCATGATGTCAACAGCAGACTAGAGATTCAGAAGTAATGGAAACGTGCTTCTCCCAAGCAGCCAGCGCTACCTGAAATTAGGGTGTTTGGGTCTTGGAACAATTGTCAATGGGAGAAAAAAAGCCCCAAACCCAGAAAACCCAAATGCAGACTATCAAAAGTGTCCCAGCAATGTTTTATTATCTTTTCAGGGATAAGACTGGGGACACCACCAAAGCAGGTCAAAAGGTGAAGTCACCTGAGCCACCTGGCACTGGTACCTGAGCAGGTCAGTGGCATCTGACACCCAGAGCAGCTCGGGCCACTTGGGACCACTGAGGGTGCACAAGCTGCTGGGCTTTGCTCTCCCCGGCCTCTGTTGCTCTGCATCTGGCCTGTAACCCCAGCGCTGGTCTCTCCCAGCACAGCAGTGCAGGAGTGTGATCAGGCAGGGCTCCTGCACTAACGGTCTCCAGGTTTGGATTTCAGGGGTGGGAGCTCTCAGGCAGGGCGGCCCTGGCAGGCAGCCAGAGTTCTGGAATGTGTCGCTCTGCTTGGTGGGCTAGCAGTTTGGCAGACCTGGTTCCTGCGGTGAGCACAGGAGAACAATAGGCATGTGACTCCCGGACTAATTGGCTGTGCGGCTCTTCTCAGGGCTGTGCCCTTGGCTGGGCCCCCAGTCTCGCTGTCCCTGCCTCTGGGCTTCAGCTTGCACACTTGCTGCCTTGGGAAGCCCAGCAGGGAGCAGGGGGGATCGGGAACTGGAGTCAGTGCACAGGGATCAGGCTTGTGACTTGCGTCACATGTGTGGCCCGAGGTGACACTAGACCAGGAAATGGCCCCGGGCAGGGCCACTGTGTTTCTTTTGGCACTGCTGTGTGCTTGCATGTGAGTCGGTCTGGGTGTAGATGCACATTTCCTGCCACATCTCCAGCCGGTTTACAGGGGACCACTTGAGCGCACTGGGAATATTTCATCTCACTGCAGAGCAGAAGGCCCTTCCTATACCGTTGGCTTCAACCTGTCCAAGTATTTTAGTGGGAGGGAGGCTGAGGTGAGGGCCAGGGTGTGGAAGGCTTCAAGCTTCATGGAATGTCAGCTAAATTCCTGAGGGAATGCAGTGTCTGCATTTAGTAGAATATTAGATCTGGGAGTTTAAAAGGTCTTGAATATTTAATAGGAAAAATAAAAGAGATTTTCATTCAGGGTTATCTAACACAAGTCAGGACAATTCAGATTTCCACAAATGTTAAATTAGGAATGCTATTATTTAGTGGCTGGGAAACCTGATTAGAGGTTTAACTTACATCTTTTGGGATGTTCATTTAATTTGAAAAATGAGGGGGACTGAAAGGGGAGGTGTTTCCTAACGGTGCTTCTTTCCTTAGGCAGCACTCTTACCCCTACTCCCAAACAATTTTTTAAAAAATTTGTCTTTCTCATTAAGCGGCTCCCTCAAAATTTGAGACTTACCTGCATAGACCCTCCTTTAAACAACTCCAATAGAGCCATAGTTGAGGAAATGGATGTTTAAAATATTCCCCCCCCCCCAGGCCAGCCACATACCTTGGAGCTGGCAGGTTCGAATGCAGTCTGGGCCTGCCAACCAACAATGACAACTACACCCAAAAAGTAGCTGGGCATTATGGTGGGTGCCTGTAGTCCCAGCTACTTGGGAGGCTGAGGCAAGATAATCGCTTAAGCCCAAGAGTTGGAGGTTGCTGTGAGCTGTGATGCCACAGCACTCTACCGAGGGCGACATAGTGAGACTCTGTCTCAAAAAAAAAAAAAAAATTTCCCCCAAAGTTCCTCAAAAAAAAAGTGGAGTTGATTATGATTTTATAGAAAGCTGAATACATCAATGGTTGCTAATGCATCTGGAAAGTTGCTGTAGAACCTGGCTATTCAAAGTGGAATCCTTCAACTAACAGTATCAGCATCACTCTGAAACCTGTTACAAATGCAGAATGTCACCTGCCCAATAGGGATCTGTCTCTCATCAAGATCCCTGGGGGATCTGCAAAACATAGAGCCTGGGAAGAAGCAGGTATCACTAGGTCTTGAATCTCAAATTCTCTCTTCTTTGTTCTCTTATGAATGTTGGTCTCGCTCTCCTTCCCCCTCCCCAGATTCTCTCTTTTAGGCAATTTTCTTCTATTTAGACTGCTAATCCACAGAGATACACTGGACCAGCCTCGGAGTGCCTCTGTTTTTCTCTCTATGAAGTGTGTGAGTACTTGACAGGTTGGAAATCCTTCTGTTAACAGCCATTATAACAGAACATTCCCCCAAACCAAATTCGACAATTATTAACAAGTTTAAACAGAAAACGATGTTTACTAAGGCATTCTTCCTGGGGCTTAACATATCCTGTGAAGAGGGTGGGGTGGGGTAGGGGGATGAATGGAAATCTTAGCTCTATCTGTAGTTCAAGGTAATGTCAGAATAGAGGTTTCAGTAAGGGGGGCGAGGAAAGCACTTCTTCCTCAGAAGTTGGAAATGGAGATCCTTTTACATGTACCGTTAACAACCAGGCCACTGAAGTGACTCCATTGAAGTAATTAGAGGACATGCTTAGTAGCTGAAACTCTCCCTGTCCTTTACTCAAGAGCATGAAGTCACATGAAGCATAGGGGTCTCAGTTGCAATGGGGCAGAGTCTGACCCCTTGGGCACTGGGAAGGGGGATGCTTGGAAGGATTTGCCCACTACTGTACCCTCAGTGCAGATGCTCCATCAGTATTTCTTCAATGAATTGTAGCAGTAATTTCAACTTATATCTGGAACTAAAATTTCTGAGCCTTTTAAAGATGTGAATTTTCATTTGCCATGGATTGTGTGGGCTGCACTTTGCTGGCAAACACAGATGACAGAGATAAGCATAGGCCTTCTGAAAGGTGTGCTTTCTGTTCTTGTCTGATGCAAATGTGCACAGTTGTGCAGAGATTTAGTGTGGACATGTGGAAATCTCGACCCTCAGACTTGGAGTCCCTTGGACCTCAGGGGCACCTAATCCAGTTTTGCACTCCAGCAAGAATTCCCTTTAGAATGTGGACTCATTTCTTCAGCAGACTCCAACCAACTATTTATTTGCAAGGTGTGCCACCCGCCTGGGACCATTGAGGCACACTGGTAGATTACAGTTTCTAATCTCTAGGAACTCACAGTTCATGGGAGAAATCATATGTTTAAACAGATGACACTACCATTTCTTGAAAAGAAATACAAGGATATAAAAGGAACTATACAAGCATGCGGGGGGAGGTGTGTCTTGCTTTTCCTGAGACTAGGGTAGGAAGGGCAGGAAGGCTGAAGACACTAATTCCATCACAGACATAGCTTCTTAATAATCAGGAGTATGGAGAATCCTCTAAGAGCTAAAAGTAGACCTCCCATTTGATTCTGCAATCCCATTACTAGGTATTTACCCAAAGAAAAAATAATCCTTTTTTCCTAAGGATATTTGTACTTGAATGTTTATAGTAACCCAATTTACAATGGCAAAGATGGAAACAACCCATCAAGTGCCCATCAGCACATGAATGGATTAATAAACTGTGGTATATGTATACCATGGAATACTATGCAGCTGTAAAAAGATAGAGACTTTGCATTTTTTGTGTTTCCCTGGATGGATTTGGAGAACAGTCTCCTGAGTAAAGTATCTCAAGAATGGAAATACAAGATCATGTACTCAATACAATGTTGAAACTACCATGTCTTCCTGAAAAAAGGACACTGTCTTATATTTATTTTTTCTCAAGAAGACACACTAGGGCTTATTTTCTGGGGATGTCTTATTTTTATTGAGTATAATACAACAATCGACATTTATTCAAATATAGTTAAGTCATCTTCTTCTGGAACCTGACACGGGGAGCTGACCTTGTTGGTGGGGCTGGTGCTAGTGATGCATGAACTCCTTTTCCCTAGCCATTTGCATGTGTGTAGTAGGATGCCTGTGATAGCAGTTACCACATGTGCATCTGCGCAAGTGCAAATGGCTCAGAGAAAGGAGTTGTGGCAGATAAAAGGTATTCCAGTCTTCCTTACCTCTCTGCGCTGAAATGCAGAGCAGATATGCTGTACAGCCACGTCCATCATTAGGTCTTATTATCGGGGTAGGGCTTATATTTAACAAATGCATAGAAATCCTGCTAGGGCTTATTTTGGGGGTAGGTCTTATTTTCGGGGAAATACGGTAGTAAATCAACAACTATTGACCCACATGAGAGAAAAACCCAATTAAATTCAAGAAGAGGAGAGGAAGCTTGATAGATTCTTGCCTAACAGGTACAATGTAAGGGTATATAGGACACTTCCTGGGTGAAGGACTCAAATGCAACTTGGACATTACCTTACAAATGCAAACAATGTAACTAAATTGTATGAACCCTCATATTAATCTGAAAAAAAAATCATAAGACATTCTCAGGTGATTGACAACTTAATTAGGTGTTTAGGGAGCACCAGGCACAATTCAAAGTGTTTGAATGTGCTAATTCACCTAATCTTCATAATAACTGCTGGGTTATTGTCTTCATTTTACAGATTAGGAAACTAAGGATTATGGAGTCGGGTAGTAATGTACGAAGCCAATTGGTAGCCAGCAGGAAGTTAGAGTTAGGCAGCGCCATTCCAAGATCCTGCTGTTATGTGCTGCCCTTGACTGTTTCCTGAACAGACAGAAAGGCACTCCAGGCAGAGACAAGGTCTGCTCTCTGCTGTGGAAGAGGCAGGGAGTGTTGTATTTAGGACATAGCAAGCACTTTAATGTGAATTGTGAGCAGAGCCTGCAGAGTCTGTGGGGCTGGATCCTGACTTTAGGTGCCATTTTAAGGAATTTATTTTAGTATTTTTTTTTTTTTAATTTCAGGATAATGTAAAGGTACAAACGTCCAAATCAAATGTTTGAATTGTTAGGTATAGTCTCTCTTGCAGCTGTGTTCTGCACCCAAAAGGTGTGCCATACACTCCTACACTGTGCCCATTTAGTGGGAGAACCCTCACCCCCACTCTCTCCCTCCTCTCATTCCCCCTCCCCCCAACTTGAATTGAAATGAGTTTTTCTCCTATGTAGGCCTGAATTAGATCATATACTGGCTTCATATTAGTATTGAGTACATTGGATATTTGCATTTCCATTCTCACTTTGCTGAGAAGAATGTGTTTCAACTCCATCCCACTTAATACGCAAGATATGAAGTACTTTTTTATGGCTGAATAGTATTCCATCGTATGCATATACCACAGTTTATTAATCCATTCTTGAATTGATGGGCATTTATGTTGTTTTTGCGTCTTGGTGATTGTAACTGAGCTGAGATAAACAGCCCATTTTAAGGAATTTAGTAGTTATTGCTAGATGATAGGGAGTTATAGGTGGGTTTTTAAAATTAGAGAAAAATGCATGCAACATAAAATTTACTATTTTAACCATTTTAAGTATACAGTTCAGTGACACTAAGCATAATCATATTGTTTTGCAACCATCACCACTGTTGAGCTCTAAAATATTTTTTTATCTTGCAAATGAAATTGTACTTATTAGATAATAACTCCTTATTTCCCTCCTCTCCAGCCCCTGGGCAACCACCATTTATTTTACTTTCTGTCTTTATGAATTCAACCATGGGATCTCATGTGAGTGGAATCATGTTATATTTGTCCGTATTGCACGCAGCATGAGGTTTTCAAGTTTCATCCATGTTGTAGCGTGTGTCAGAATTTCCTTCCTTTTTAAGGCTGAATAATCTTCTGGTGGATCTCTATATTTGTATCTACATTTTGTTTATCTACTCACCTCTCCATGGACGTTTGGGTGCTTCCAAACCAAACTGGCTATTGTGAGTGGAGGTATTCTAGTCTAGAAAATGGTATAGGTCGATTCACATCTTGGAGTCACAGAGATGAAAACCTACATCGGTTGCCAGTGTTTAGGTTGGAATGAATGAGGGGAGAGGAGAGACAAGTTTGGCCTATAGATTAGGGAGCTAAGGACCTAGAGGTCAGCTAATAAGTTGTGCACTGATGAGTGGTTGAGCCTGTTGTGATAATTCAGGTGATAGATCATGAGGCTTTGCACTTCACAGTGTGGGGTAGATGAGAGGAAGGACAGATTCCAGACTCTAGGAGGTAGGAGGCAGAGGATTTGGTTGCTAGCTGGAAGAGGCTGTGATAAATGAGGCAGTGTAGTCTAATCCATAGATAGTGGTAAAATGGGACCTACCAGGAGGAAGAGATGTTTCAGGAGGTAAATGCTTCATGGGTCTTTCACTTACCTGTTGAAAGTCTGTAACTGAATTCTTATCCCAGGATTGAGTCGTGAGTGAAATGCTTTTGGTAGTTAAGTACTCTCACCATGTGAGGGAAACACATTCTCTTGGGAGCATTATTTAACTCCAGTGAACAGACTCTATCCTGTTACATGAGTTCTTCTGGTAAGAGGTCCACAGATTTCCTTGGATGGTTATAAAATCTGTCTCTAGTAGGAATACAGAAAGAGCAATTCAGCAGGAGTGACCAGACAACTTCTGTAACGGCAGGGGGGAAGGGCTCAAGGTCAAGGGTTGACTTTGGACACAGGTGAGGCACAATATTCCCCAAGAAATGTGGAAGATGCAGTCATGTCCTTGGCTGGGCAGAGTGGTAGCAGTGCAGATAAACTAAGGCAGCCCTCATCTAATGTTCTTTTGCTTGTCTTTGTGAAGGGACCAAGTTTTCCCATCTTTGTCAAGTGGGGTGATGGTTACTCAAGAGATAAAAAGAGCGTGGTGAAGCTTTAGAGGCATAGCTGGGGGAATGCAAGGGAATGTTCACCAGAATTTAAGGGGGAGAGAGTGGAGGAACCATGTGTGCAGGTGACAGCACGCCAGGTCCTCAGCGTTCATGCTTGTGCAACCCTGCCCATTGTGCAACACTGCACTCATCATCTGAAAGGTCTCTCTTAGTGTGAGTCAAAACTGAGTTTCCCTTTTCTCATGTCTTTCTCTTTTGAGGCTAGCCTTTCCCTCTTTTCTTCCATCAACTTCTTGGGATGTTGCTCTCAGAGCCAACCTGATTCATGCTCTTGTCTCAAAATGTGGGGCTCCCTGTCCAACAGAAAGCTCTAAGTATGGTCTAGTTGATGAGACTCATCATCCTTTCTCCTTAGTGCAAGCTGGAAGGTTCTAAGTGGACAAAACTGAAGGCCATGTCTCCCCCATGTTCCCAGCTCCTAGTGCATTGCCTGGTGGAGTAATTATCCTGATGTGCCTGTGCAGAAACCTCTATCAAAGGTGGAACACAATCTCTGCAAAGATGGAAGTAAAGGAGATTAAATGAAGGTGAAGTACAGCTGTACCTGGAAATACGCATAAGCCATAAAGCACTACATTCATGTTAGCTATTATTCTTATGTCTTCTTTAATCTGGAGAGGTATTGGATTCAGAACACAGCCTTTCCCAGCATCTCATGCAACTGTGTTGTTCTCTCCTTACCACTCTGGCAGTTTAGCTATCTTGATTATCCAAATGGGTTCATATTAAATATCTTAGGGCTTAATTTGTATAGAGGATGCTTTTTCCTCTAGCCTAAAACATCCGTGTCTCTCAGATGGATCCATGTCGAAGTTTACCTTAGTATTTTGCTGTAGTGCAGAAAGATTAGAAACTGTGATTACATATTTTATTATGAAAAATTTAAAACACATAGACTAGGGAGAGTAGAGTGTAGTAGGCACTTAGATCTCCATCACCCAGATTTGACAATTATTGATATTTTGCTGCTCTGTTAAGCTACACATTTATAACATTTTGTTCAAAGCATTTAAAAATATCTTGTACTATTATTCATTTCATTCCTACATACTTCAGACTGCATCTTTGAAAAGTATGAACATTTTCTTTTATAACCACAATACAATTTGCACACCTAAAATTAATATTACTCATGATCATATTTCATGGGTTGTTTCCAAAATGTTTGCTTACGCTTGGTTTATTTGATGGGGGCTCCACATCTTAGTTGTTTTGGGTGGCTGTAACAAAGTACCAAAGATTGGGTGACTTAAACAATAACCATGTATTTCTCATAGTCCTGGCTGTTGGGAAGGTGAAAGTGCCACAGAGTTGGTGTCAGGCTGCCTCCTTCCTGTGTGGTCATGGGCGGGGGGAGAGGGGGGACAACTCTGCTCCCTCCTGCTTATGGAGGGGCACTAATGTCATCATGGGGCCCCACTCCCATGACTTCATCGAAACCTAATAATCTCCCAAAGGCTAAAGCCTCCAAGTGCCATCAGGTTGGGACACTCAACAAGTGAATTTTGGGAGGATGCCAACTGTGAGTCCCTAACACTTCATAAACATACCACTGATTGCCTACCACGATGCCCAGCTAGTTTTTCTATTTTACTAGAGACAGGGTCTCAGTCTTGCTCAGGCTTGAACTCCTGAGCTCAAGTGATCCATCCATCTCAGCCTCCCAAAATGTTAGGGTTACAGGTGTGAGCCACCACAGCCTGCAACATGTTTCTTAAAGATGGATCTCCTGACAATTAGAGGTTGAATTCTTATCCCCGGATTGAGTTGTGAGTGAAATGCTTTTGGTAGTTAAGTACTCTCACCATGTGAGGGAAACACATTCTCTTGGGAGCATTATTTAACTCCAGTGAACAGACTCTATCCTGTTGGCATTTGTATAAATAAGTCTACCTTGTATGAATAACCCCTGAACTCTTTGAATTCTCTAAAACAAGTGAAGTATCATCCTAAATGATTTTAACTTTATGGTTAGAGAAAGCGTGGGAACCTTCATCACACCTGTGGCCATTCTCTTAAGATAGTTTCCTGCTTCAAGTTACTCATGAGATTCTGGCATTTTTATTGTGACATAAATCTCACTATTAAGTAGATATGATAAGTATGATATAGGGTTCATTCTCCTGCCTTTCACTGAGGTCCAGGCTACAGGTGTACTGTGTATAGTCAGCAAACAAGGGGGCAGGTCTATGTTACTGTCTAGGTGCAGAAACTGTATGCCAGGTTAATGAACTTGCTCCCATATTGACTGGCTTGGAGCTTGTGAATGACAGAATCCATAAATACATACATTTCTAGAAACACCCAAATATGTTCTGTTTTTTTTTTTTTTTGGTATAAAATGCATTATAGAATTTATGTCAGGCACAAACCTTATTATTAAGCAAATAGTAATAACATAATTAGTTATACTCAGGTCCTAATTCTTTGTATTTTTATGTTTTAAAATATTGGGCCAACATAAATCCCCAGAGGGGCATTTTACGCCTTCTTAATTTACTAATATCACTACTTCCTGATTATTTTGAATCTTTTTAGAGTTATTTATGCTAATCATTCAAGCTCGCCCATATAGAGCAATGTTCCAATTCCTTTGATCCTATTTCAAGATCAGTTTGTGATCTTCATTGTCACAAGCTTAAAAATGGTTAGAAATAACTTTCTCAAACTTTTGCTTAAGCTTCATGAACATGAGCAAGGAAAGTGTGAGGAAAGGCGGCAGTGAGCAGCTGTCTTTCCTCAGTGTCCGGCCTCCTGGAAGATCCAACTGAAGAAACTGGAAGGATGAGTTCCTCGTGAATATTACTCAATTGCGAACATTTTTGTTTGGAGACATATAATGAAGGCCATGAGTTGAGGAAAGGTATTATTATTTTTTTTGTTTTTTTTTACTATGAGTCACAAAACAAAACAACTTTACTTACTTCGGGCTACTCAGTTGCTGTGCAAACATGGTCTGCCCAAAGTTGCTCTGGCATGACCGGTCCCTTGATTTTTTTTTTTTATTTTGGTAAAATATTCATGCCATAGCATTTGCCATTTTAACCATTTTAAGCGTACAGTGCAGTGGCATCAAGTACTTTCATGTTACTATGCAACGATCACCACCATCCATTTCCAGAACTCTCCTTGTCTTGCAAAATGGAAACTCTACCCACTGAACACTGCCCCTTCTTTTCCTCCACCAGACCCTGGAGAATCATCATTCTACTTTCTGTTTCTACAATTTTTGGTTACTCTGGTACCTCATATGAGTGGAATTATGCGGTATTTGTCTTTTTTGTTTCTGGCTCATTTCACTTAGTGTAATGTCCTCAAGGTTCATCCTTGCGGTAATGTGTGTCAGAATTTCCTTCCTATTTAATAATGATGAATTCTATTCCATTGTATGCATATTCGACATTTGGTGAATCTTTTTATCTGTCAATGGCCACAGTTAGCTTATAACTTTTGATTTTTGTAAATAATGCTGCTATCCACATACATGGGTGTACAAATATCAGTTCAACTTCCTCTTTTGACTTATTTGGGGTGGATATCCAGAAGTACAATTGTTGGATCAGATGGTGATTCTGTGTGTAGTTTTCTGAGGAATTGTCATATTGTTCTCCGGAGCAGTTGCACCACTTTACATTCTTACCAATGCTTGTTATTATTATTATTCTTTTAATAATGGCCATCCTAGTGAGTGTCAAGTGTTATCTCATTGTGTTTTTTATTTGCATTTCCGTAATGACTAGTGATGCTGAACATTTTTTCATGTTCTTATTGGCTATTTGTATATCTTCTTTGGGGAAAAAAATGTCCATTTTTATCAAGAAGCTGTTGGAGTTTTTGTTAGTTATTAGGCCCTTTGCTTTTGTAGACTCTTTTGTAGACTCACTCTTTTTGTAAGAAAGAGTGAAGCAGTTTCATCAGTCAGTCAAGCAGCATCTCCTGACCTTGGGAGGAAGGCCTGGCACCACATGTGCGCTAAAGCCTGTTCAGGTGGCTGTGCAGACAGCAGCCTCCCACTAACAGAACTTGGTATTTTCTTGTAATTACCTGGAATTTACCAAGGGATTTTCTTTTTTTTTTTTTGAGACGGAGCCTCAAGCTATTCCCCTGGGTAGAGTGCCATGGCATCATGCTCACAGCAACCTCCAACTCCTGGGCTCAAGCGAGTCTCCTGCCTCAGCCTCCCAAGTAGCTGGGACTACAGGCGCCCGCCACAATGCCTGGCCATTTTTTGGTTGCAGCCATCATTGTT
>CAUYTI010018756.1:0-59901 GCA_963575145.1 Galago senegalensis | reverse complement strand
CCATCATTTGATGTTGACAGTATACTTAATTTTAGCCATCTTGATAGGTATGGAGTGATATATCTCATTGTGCTTTTAATTTGTGTTTTCTTAATGAATGCCGTAGTCTTATATTTTGACATCTTCAAGGTATGTTGTAATATCCTCATTTCATTCTTTTTTTTTTTTTTTTTTGAGACAGAGCCTCAAGCTGTTCACCTGGGTAGAGTGCTGTGGCATCACAGCTCACAGCAACCTCCAACTCCTGGGCTCAAGAGAGCCTCAGCCTCCCAAGTAGCTGGGACCACAGGCATCCACCACAATGCCCAGCTATTTTTTGGTTGCAGCCGTCATTGTTGTTTGGCAGGCCCGGGCTGGATTTGAACCCACCACCTTAGGTGTATGTGGCTGGCGCCTTAGCCACTTGAGCCACAGGTGCTGAGCCCTCTCCTTTCATTCTTGACATTGGTAATTTGTTTCTTTTTCTCACACCCTCCCTCCTTTCCACTTTGCCAGTTTTTCTACAGGTTTGCCGATTTGATTAATTTTTTCCCAACAATCAGCTCTTTATTTATGCTTTTGTTTTTATTATTTCCTTCCTCAACTACTACTTTTCTTGTCTTTTTTTCCAGATGATTTTGGTAAAAACTAAGATTATTGATTTGGGACTTTTCCTCTTTTCTACTGCAAGCATTTAGTGCTGAAATTTTTCCTCTCTACGCTGCTTTAGTTGTGCCCCCCAAATTTAAATATGTTTTATTTTCACCTTTATTCAGCTTAATGTATTTTTAAATTTCCTTAAGACTTCCTTATTGACCTTTGAACTACTTATGTGCGTGTTGTTTATATTCCAAATATTTGGATATTTTGTTGTTATCTTTCTGTTGTTTATTTCTAAGTTTGATTCCATCATGGTCAGATAACTCATTCAATATGATTTCGGCTTTCTTAAGTTTGTTGAGGTTTTATAGCCCATATTATGATCTATTTTTGTATATTTTCTATAGTACTTGAAAAGAATGTGTACTCTATTGTTCTTGAGTGAAGGGTTCTGTAATTTTTCATTAGGTCCTGTTGGTTTGTGACATTTTTGGTTCTTCTGTATCCAGACTGATTTTCTGTGTCGTTGTTCCATAAGTCCTTGAGAGGGGTCTTCAATCTCCAACCACAGTTGTGGATTTGTCTAGTCGTCCATTTATTTGTGTCAGGATTTGCTTCATGTATTTTATCATTTTGTTGTTTTCTGCTTGCATGTTTAGGATTGTTGTGCCTTCTTAGCAAATTGGGTCTTTCATCATTATGTCATATTCCTCTGGCATAATTTTATACAATATCCATCTCATATTTCTGTCTCTGGTCATTTCTTTTCCCTGAAGCCTATTTTATTCAGTATTCATGGTGGAGGGCTTGGGGTACACATGTATGGAGGATCTGGAGACTAAGGTCAGCTGTGTCTTTATGAGAAGAACTCGATCAAAACTCTGTCACTAAAGCTCAGATGAGCTTTCCTATATCTTTAGCACGTTGATGTGATAGACTACTTTAAAATATTTTTGAATGTTAAGCCAGCCTTGCATAGCTGAAATAAATCCCACCCATCTGCTGATTTAATCTGTATCCTTTCACTGTAATGAACCATTATAACGAACATCACCATTATGAAATTCTACGAGTCTTTTAGGAAATTACTGAACCTGATTATAGTCTTGGGGACCTTCTGTTCTTGGCCCTGTCACCGTCCTGGCCAACTACCACCTTTTCCCTTCACAGGGAGCTCCAGAACTAAAAAGGTCAATCAATAGTGCCCCACATTTTTGGAGGGCACCTGTGGCTCAGTGATTAGGACGCTGGCCCCATATAATGAGGGTGGCAGGTTCAAACTCTGCCCCAGCCAAACTGCAACAAAAAAACAGCTGAGTGTTGTGGCGGGCACCTGTAATCCTGGCTACTCAGGAGGCTGACACAAGAGAGTCTCCTACGCCCAAGAGCTGGAGGTTGCTATGAGCTGTGACACCACAGCACTCTACTGAGGGTGACAAAGTGAGACTCTATCTCAACAAAAAGAAAAATAGTGCCTACAATTGCTTGAGTGAGTGTGGCCTTTATCCATCTCCCTCAGTTGGTCATGGAACAGCTCTGCAAGGGCTGAGAGCTGACAGCATTCCCAGCAGGGTAGGGGTAACAAGTCCTTTCCTGAGGGAGAAGCTGGACAGCACATCACCTTGTCCACCCCAGTTCACCCTTTGTGCTATTTGGCTACAATTCTGCATATATGTTTAGAGAACAATTCCTCTACGACTCCAGTGAGATTTTTCTATTCCTAGGGGACACTAACAAGAGGAAAACTAGTAAGATGATTCATAGCTGCAACTTATTTTGGGATGTGGTTGATTTTTTCTATCTCCTTTCCTTGCTATCCATTCCAAATGACTCTCAACCTCAGCTAGCATTTCCCTAGGATACCTGGTGGCACGACCCAGACCTTTATTTCTGAGGTCTGAGACCTTGACTGGCATGCTAGTGAATAGCATGGTAGCTATTCTCTACCAAATTTGGGCAAGAAGGGTATGAATGGAGCACCTGGATGGCAAACTCATCCCTCTTTGCCCTCACTGTGTCACAGACCTACTCCTCCGGATGAACTAGGTTGATCACCTGGGCCCAGAGAGTGATCCCTCTTCTTGTCTATGGGCCCTGGATGTAAAGTCCCTGAAGTGACAGGCAGAAGCTGTAGCTTAGGGTTTAGTGGGACTTATTCTGTGTCCCTGGCAGAACTGTTCTCCCATAGGGAATCCTGATAGAGCCCTGAACTAGAGGTAGGGGACAGAGAAGTACAAAGCGCAAACTCCCTACATGTGTGGCTGGAGTAAGGGTAAAGGTGAGCAGGGCCCCCTTTGCTCCTCCCTGTCATTTCATAGGCCCATATACAGCCCTGAATAGGTCAGAGGTCTGACATGAATCTCACTGGGCTATAATCAAGGTATTACCATGACTCGGTTCCCCTTTGGAGACTCCAGGAGAGAATCTGTTACCTTGCCTTTTCTAGTTCCTGGAGGCCACCCACATTTCTTGGTCCACGGCCCCTCTTCCTCCTTCAAACTCAGCAGTGTTGCTTCTCTTTGTGCCTTTCTTTCATAGTCACATCCCCCCCTGAATCTCTGACTCTCCCATTCTCTTTTTTCTCACTTTTAAGGACAGTTGTGTTCACCCAGAAATATGAGATAACCTCCCTATCTTTAAGTTGACTGCTTAGCGGTTGCAATTCCACCTGCAATTTTAACTCCCTTTTCTGTGTAACCTCAGATTTTCGGGTTGCAGACATTAGGATGTGCCAGTCTTTGGGGGCCTGCTCCTCACATTTGCCATGCGATTCACTGAGACCTCTTGCCCTGCTCATGTTTAGTGCTTGGTGTTCCACTTCCATCTGACAAGAGGCTGTTTTTTGGCCACACTTGACGTGATGATGTGGTAAATCCGATGAAGCTGGCTATAGAGTGAGCAGATCCAGGTGCATAATCACTTAATGCCTCATGGTTAGGTCCTCCACATCAGGGCCCAGTGGTAGCACACCAGGAGCTGTTGTGCAAAAGGCATGTAATTCCCCATTGCAGAAGGCATGGCCTTGATCCAGAACCCCGGGAGTCTGCATTGTGATTTTACCACTTGAATTTGCCAAAAACTGCACATGGCATCTTTTCCCACATCTGATACTCCAGATAGGGTCGGCCAGGCTGCAAGGTCCTAGCAGCAGTGTGGTTTCATTATAGCCTGGATCTTCTGCAGACCCTTTCCTAACCTGGGCCCCACTCACAGCTGGCAGCCTGCCGTGTCCCCTGTAAATGGGCTGAAACAGTATTCCCAGGTATAGAATTCACTATCTTCAGAACACCAAGAGGCTTATCAGGTGATGTACTTCCTTCTTCCGAATGGAGTATATAAGATTTAATAATTTATCCCTTACTTTGGATGGAATATCCTGGCATGCCCCTGATTGAGTGGGTCTCTGATTCTCCATGGAGTTTACCTCCCCCCACCTGAAATACATGTGTACCAGCACCCCCAATGTGTGTATTACTTCTTACCCTTCCACCCTAATTAGCATGGTATCATTGATCAGATGTGGATGTGATGATCTGGAGGAAGTACAAATAGTTCAGACTTTTCTGTCCATGTTATAACAAAAGGAGTATTGCATTTACTATGGTCTTAGAGGGCAAAACTTAAACCTATACGTTATTGTCTCTTCCATGTGAGTGGAACTATTTATGGTCCCCTTTTCTGACGGTAACAGAAAGTAATTCATATAATCAGTGGCTATGTATGTACCCAAGTCAAGGTACATAACTTGCTCTAATAAAAATACCACATCTGGCACAGTGGCTGCATCTGGACCTACCACGTGGTTGACTTTATGGTAGTGAACCGTCATTCTCCAGGACTTTCTAGATTTCTGCAGGTGTCAGACTGATAAACCAAATGCGTGCATGACAGGCACTATCATCTCCATAGCCTTTAAATCCCTAAGGAGGACACCAAGTTTCATGCTCTGTGTCCACCTAGGTAAGTCAAGAAAAAGTGGAATCGCCAAGATGTGAAAACTGTAAGGCTAAAGCCTTACAGTGCTGACAAGATAAAAATGATGTTCTGAATTTAATAAGGCAGGGGTGGGAGGGAACACAGTAAGCATCCCAAGCCCTTAGTTGGGACCCATGAAGGGTCACATTCCGGAAGTGGAGCCAACCAGAGGTGAACAGAGCCTTAACTTTCATTAACTTGTTCTAAAATCAGTTTTGTCCATGACTGTATTAAGATGATTTCATTCTGTATCAGAGGGTAGGGCAAACAACACAGGTGACAAATTAAGGGATAAGACTTCATCCCTAAAAGGAAGCTGCCGCTTTTTATTGTAACATCAAGATGATGTCAAGGAGAGACTGGCTGAGCTCTTGAATATATTATTTGCATCTAGTTGTGGAGGCCTTCTGGATCCTACCCTTGGATCCAGTGAGTCTCAGAGGAATCATCTGCAAAAGGGAATGCCAGATGGAAGTGGCTTCCTTGGGTCCAGCAGTTCACTTGAAGAGTTTATTTCTCTTTTAATTTCAGGTTAATATGATTAGGTTACAATTTATTAGGTTTCAATGTTTGCATTGTTGGGTAAAGTCCCTTTGTAGTTGTGCCCTGCACCCAGGAGGTGTGCCATGTACCCTTACATGGTGCCCATTAGGTAGGAGCACGCCAATTCCTCTCCCACCTTCCCTCTCCCCCTACCAGCTCTCCCTCCCTCCAACTTGCATTGAATTGAGTTTTTCTCTTGTCTGGGTGTGTATTAGTTCATCTGCTAGCTTCACACTGGTCTTGAGTACATTGGATTCTTGCTTTTCCATTCTTGTGATACTTTACTAAGAAGAATGTGTTTCATCTCCATCCAGGTTAATACAGAAGATGTAAAGTCTCTGTCTTTTTATTCCATGGTGTACATTTACCACAGTTTATTAATCCATTCATGGGTTTATGGGCCCTTAGGTTGTTTTCACATCTTGGCGATTATAAATTGAGCTGCGATAAAAAAAAATCTAGTGCAAATGTCTTTGTGATAAAATTACCTTTTTTCCTTTCAGGGTAGGTCTCAAGTAATGGGATTGAGGGATCAAATGGGAGGTCTATTTTGGGCTCTTTGAGGATTCTCCCTATTTCTTTCCAAAGAAGCTGTATTGGTTTTTAGTCCCACCAACAGTATGAAAGTGTTCCCTTCTCTCCACATCTGTGCCAGCATCTGCAGTTTGGGGACTCTGTGATGTGTGCTATTCTCACTGGGGTTAGGTGACATCTTACGGTGGTTTTGATTTGTGCATTTCTCTGGTGGTTAGGGACTCCTGAAGAGTTGAAGTTAACTGCCCGCCGCCTTTGCTTAGAAAGTATATACTTGGTGTCTGTCTCCGGCAGGGGGCGACGTTGTACTATGAAATGGCCTCCCTGAGTACTTTGGCTGCCTTTCTGTCTTTTACCAAGGATAGGTTTTACCACTTGATTTTGTGGATTCTTTCTTGTGTTTTTCCAGACTATCTAGAGAGTACAGGGAAACAGGGTGGGAGACTCTCTATATGTCTGATGTGAGGCAGTTGCCGAATAGAGTGAGATAGGGAAGTGAGGCTCACAACACATCCTTTCACAACTGCACTTTGACTCCCCTGCAAAGAGCCCCATACACAGGGTTACTTTAGCCTTCCTTCTCCATTGCAACTCTTGCCTAAATTCCATCCGTTGAATTCGGTTGCTTTCCCTCTATAGGAGCACAATGAAAATCAGAGGCTACAAGAATTACTCCTGTTCAGGACCCCAGGAAAGTTCAGGGTGGAAGGGAAAGAAAATCTAGGGGGGTGGGGAAAGGAGGGCAGTGGAGTTAGGCGGAAGAATACTTAGCTCTTAGCCTCTTTCCCTCCTTTACCTCTTTGCTCCAAGCTCAGCATCCGAGCACCAGTGTCAGGTCCTCTCCCATGTACCTCTCAGCGTCTGATGAACATTCAAACTCTAAGACCTGTTCTGCCCCCGTGCGTGCTGCCTCAGCTTCTTCCCTCCGTGCTTGGTGCCTCTGGCCCCTCCTGTGCCCATCATCTCATCCTCTTATGGGACAGGACAGGATGGTGACTTGGGTGTCTGACTCCAACAGAGGCATAAGTTTGAGCTCTTCTCTGCCTGAATTCCCTCACCATATGCTCATGGGTGTGCCTGGCCTTTGTCCTCCTTGAGAGCAGAGAGATCTCAGTCTCATGTCTTATTATCTTCTCCAAAAGCAGCTGAGGTTGAGGTAGTGGGAAGGAGAAGGATCAAGTGGTACAAACGGAGGTGAAAGTAGCTACAAGCATTTGCGTTCAGTTTCAAATGGGTAGTTATGATTCAACCAAATGAACTTCTAATATTTTAGTTCATCCCAAAATTATGTATTGGGCAGTATGATCCTTTTCGCTGACCTCATTTATTTCAGCTTCCGGAATTAGTCATTCAGTTGCAATAGCCACATTGTTTTTTGCTGACCCATGGGGTTTGCTGCCTCATTGCCTTGACAACATCACTTCCTGCCCCAACACAGAAGAGATTAACAAGAGTAATAATTAAGGAATCATTTGGGTGGCTTGTTTCAAATCTACCTCTGACTCTTTAGACTCTTAACAGATAGGTCAGTGGGGGCTCTTAATCTCCCCACCTTCACCCCCACTGTGCTCATCAGTTGGGTGGCAGAATTTGCTACCAGATCCCAGAGAATCTTCTCCTATGCCTAATCTATCTCATAAGGACCTATATTTCTTCTAAAAAGAATTTTGAAAGCCATGTAAGCATAATATCATGTTTATTTTAGTCTGTTCCACTTGCTGCAAGAAAATACTATAGACTGGGAAGCTTATAAACTACAGAAATTTGTTTCCCACAATTCTGGAGGCTGGGAAGTCCAAGATCAAGGTGTCAGCAGTTTCTGTGTCTGGTGAGTGTAGTTCCTCATACATGGCACCTTCTAGCTCTATCCTTTCTTGGTGGAATGAGGGCTAAACAGTTGAAGCCTCCTTTATAAGGCGTTAATCCCATTCATGGTGGTGGAGCCCTCATGACTTAATCACCTGCAGAGGGCCCTACCTCTTAGTACTGTCACATTAGAGATTAGGCTTCAGCATGTGAATTTGGGGGGAACACAATCAGACCACAGAAATGTTATTGCTGATGATAAACAACTTTAGTTTTACTGGCATTTTCCTTTCCAAGAATGGAATAAAAGATGAATGACAAATATGCTACTAAGGGTTGAAGATGGCACAGAAGAAAAATTTATTGTTTTATCCATTTATTACCAGTGGGTGGAGTGAGGATCAAAACTCAAATGCTTTATTACTTTTTCCATTAGGTTACATCCTTTTCTGCATGAATTTTACATAGTCATTCCCATGTGTGAGAGATTGGCATTGGAAATGACTTATAAGATCAAACTTAAACAATAAAAACTAAATGAAAATAGAGAATCTAATCATTGACCTCTTATTATTCTACTTCTCCTTTCTTCTTCTTCCTTTCCACCTCCTCCTTCTTCCTCTTATTTCTCTTCTTCTTCTTCTTCTTTTTTTTTTTTGAGATGTTACAAGTCCATAAGGGGGATCTGGCCTAGGTCCAATTTCTTGTTGAACAGAAAACCAGTTATTGAGATGAGGATTGCCAAGGAAAAAAAGTAATTTATTACAGATGATGTCATCTGGGAGATGGAGAGGAATGTCTCAAATCTGTCTCCCTGACCAACTGAGGGTAGGGGGTTTGGGAAGGTACGTATGTTGGGATAGGTTGTGTTGAAAGAAGGTATATGGGAGGTCTAATTCGTAAGTCACAAGTTAGCTATGGATGGTAGCTCTTGGCATTATTATCCTGTGAAGAGAATGCTGATTCTGGGAGACAATTCAAAAGGAAAAGTTTAGTTTAACAGAAATATTCTAATTTTCTTGTCCTGGAGTACTATAGGCCTTGGAATCCAAAGTATGAGAAAGTTACAGAGAAAAGCACATACAGGGGCATCTTATTTTGTATTTGTTCATGGAGCTTATTGCAACTCTGCCCTTCTTTATTCATTCTCTAATCTTGGGAAATCAAGGTGTCTATCTCTCTGGCTGCTTCCTGCTGAACAGGGCATGGTTAGGGTATTACAAATATAAGTGCTGGGTCTATTGCTGAAAGTACTCACAGATTGTAAGTTGATGATTGGTAAAAGGGAGAGGTCAAATTTTAGGATCCCAGAAAAACAGAGCAAATTCCCTAAGGAATTCAAGACAAGGGTGCTGAGGACCAATCTCCCAGCCTTGGCCCATCCTCTCCAACATGTTGCAACAAAGAAGCCTGCTGCCTGACTTTATCAATATGTATTTTTACTTTCTCTGAGGTATTTATGTGTGTGTAGCATGAGGAATTAGCTGTAACATAAACATCAAAGCAGGTATTGTTGAGGCCTCCCCCCCAGTAGTAAGATATACCCAAAGAAATATCTCTTTCCCTCTGGGATCCCCCCAGAAGATACTGTCTTTGTATTTCCCAGATGGAAGCTCCATCCAAAATTCTCCTAGTTGTACCTGGAAATCATTTTAGAGAACTGGCCCAATGTTTGGTATATGAGTCATCTTGTGCCGAGAATGGAGTAATAACGTATCCTAGTAAACACTGGTTATTGTCTCCCCCTTTAAGAGATGTATGGGCTCAAGTCTCTTCATCTTGTTGACATATAAAAACATATCTCTCAGGGGCATAAGTTACAAAGTTATATGGCTGCTAAGTGTGCAAAGCTATTTCTTCTGACCAAGGGTCTGTGATGTCCAAGTCACAGGGAAGATCTGTCCCAGAAGTCTAACATTCTGGTTATGGGGGTTTCCTCTGGGTCCCCATTAGGGGAATATACTCTGTTTACCATATCTCTGATTCTGATTCCAAGAATCCAAGAAGAAACAAGGTTTTTGAGTCCCAGCCATTAACCAAGGGTAACACTTAACTTTGTTAAGTTAGTCTCTTGACAATTTTTGGAAAGAGTCTTCTTTGAAGTTTTATTCATCTGTTTAGTTTTTCTCCAAAGACTGGGTCTCATTGATAAATGAGGCTTCCAGGCAATACCAGGAATTATCATAGATATTTCTGGAGTAACTGTGGCAACAAAAGCTGCTCTGTTGTCACTTTGGGGTTAAAGAAAGTCTAAACTTAAGAATAATTTTCTTTAAAAGGGCTTTAGTGAGCTCTGAAAATTTCTCAGTCTTGGTTGGGTAAGCTTCAACTCATCTTGAAAAAGAGTCAACAAAGGTCAGCAGATATTGAAAATTTCCAGGCACTCACAGCATCCCAGTAAATGCTACCTACCAGTCTTCTTCCTGGGGAAGTCCCTCTCCATTGAGTACCTTCTTTTAGGGGTGACTGCAAGCACCCTGGAGTCTTTGAGTCATTTTTCAAGCATTTGGGGCACCTTTGGACTACTGTCTAAAGGGCTCTCTGCAAGTTAGACCCAGCCACTCTGAGACTGTGTTTATTGCAAGGTGGCATCTCATCTAAAATGAATACTTTGGTGAATCTTCTTAAGCAATGGTCTGATGAGAGCATCAGCAAGGAGGGATTCTCCTTCTGGGTTTGTAAGCCATTTTTTATCATTATACTTTGAAAACCTCCATTCTTTAGCTACTTTTAAATCCTTTCAGACCATCAGGGATTAAATTTATCTAAATGAAGAGATGGAATCAAATGGAAATTCATTTAGTAGCCTACTTTCTTGGCCATCAAGTCTGCCACAGCATTTTTCTCTAGTCCTATCAGTGTCTATCTTTTGATGTCCCCAGCAGTGCATGCTGGCTACTTCCCTAGGAACCAAAACTGCTTTTAATAAAACCTGAGGCCAATATTTGACTTATTTTCTTTCCAAATAGCTCCATAAGCATGTACCACCATGAAAGCATCCTTGGAATTAGTATAAACACTGATGTTTATTTATTATTTTTTTTTGTGTGTGATATAAGGCTCCACTCAGTTCAATCAATTCAACCTTCCCAAGAGACATTCCAGAGGGGTAAGGCTTGTGCCTCACGTACCTTTGGGCTGGTAACCACAGCATGCCCAGCTTTGAACTGTCCTTGTTATATAAAACTGCTTCCATCTCTAAAGAGCTCCTCACTTGGAACCAGCAAGTGTTGATCAGTTAAATTCAGGCAACTATAACTTGGTCAATAATTTAAATGCAATTACAGGCTGGGGAATGAGAGTCTGTAAGCAACCAGGTGGTGGGATTCAAAGTGGATACTGTTATCTAAGTCATAATAGGATGATATAACAGATAGGAAGGTGGCCACATGTATTGGGGCAGGTTGTGTTGAAAGCAATGTGTGCAGGAGGTCTTATTCAGAAGTCACAAGTTGGTGATGGATGCTGAGTTTAGCATTATTTTTTTTTTTTTTAGTAGAGTTTCACTGGGTTTAAGTAATTCTCTTGCCTCAGCCTCCCCATAGCTGGGACTATGGTCACCCGCCAGGACACTTGGCTGTATTTTTGTTGCAGTTATCACTGTTGTTTAGTAGGCCCAGGCGGGGTTCAAACCCACCAGCCGCGGTGTATGTGTCTGGTGCCCTAACCACTGAGCTATGGGTGCTGAGCCTGAGTTTAGCATTATTATCTTACGAAGAGTCTGCTGTTTCTGAGAGATAACTCAAAAGGTAAAAGCTCAGTTAAACAGAGAAATAATAATGTTCTGGTTATTGAGCGCTAGAAGCTTAGACATCCAAAGCATGCAAAAAATACAGGGAAAGTGTATATGGAGAGGGGGTGTTATTTTGTTTGTTCATGGAACTGATTACAACAGGGTCTCACTCTGGTGCTCAGGCTAGAGTGCAGTGGTACAATCATTGAGTGCAGCCTTGAACTCTTGGGCTCAAGTGATCCTCCTGCCTCAGCCTCCTGAGTATATGGGAATACAGGTGTGTGCTACCATGCTTGGCTAATTTTTAAAAAATGATTTTTAGACACAGGATTTTACTGGTGGCTGGAGAGCTGGGCTCCATAGACAGTCTACAATTCACAATCCATAATCTGCCATCCACCATCTGTAGTCCACACAAAGAGCAGGTCCTGTCCACCTTTATTCCCTGGTGAACAAAAGTGGCAACATGCCAAGTAGCTACAACAGAAACATCACTGTATATAGTTATGGTTCTTTAAAAGCACAAGAAGAGTTTTCTTAGGGCAGTGCCTGTGGCTCAAGGAGTAGGGCACTGGCCCTATATACCAGAGGTGGTGAGTTCAAACCCAGCCCCGGCCAAAAAACTGCATTAAAAGCACAAGGAGCCTTCTATTCCCTGCCACACCTCTCTGGGGGTGTGGACAAAAGAGCCCAGTTTCATCTTGTCTCATGCCCAAGGCCCTGAGTGAGGAAACCCAAATACTTTTATCTGTCCCTACATTCCACTCTGGTTGGTTTCTCACCTCGCAACCTATGTGTTTGATTCTGAAAATGTCCCTGTGGGAACAGTGGAGCTCTGCATCCAAATATCACTACATTAATACAAGTTAAAAGACACAATGTTGAAACCAGCAATGACCCATATGGTGGGCAGTGCTAGTCACCAACCACAGGCACATACACATCCCAGCTCCCAGGGTACTGTTCAAAGTGAGGATCTGTGTCAGCGATTTTGTCACTGTCACTCCTTGGTGGTAGTAGCATCAAGGTAGTCATTGTATCTAATGTAGGAACTTCACAACCTCTTAATAAATTACAACTCTAGTGCCATCGTGGTGACAAGATATGGCATCTTCTCAGACTATCCCACATCATTCATCAACTTCTCTCCTCTTTTCAATGTTATACGCTGACATATCCATCCTCCAGCTGCAGTCTTTCTGCTCCTCTCATATTTATTTAATCCCCGATTCTTAATTAAATACCTTATTCTGCTAATATTTATAGTGGCTCTATTTTTCTGACTGAAAGGGGTTGATACCATGATTATGTGTACATATGCTAGATCATCCAAGCCTCGTTTCATTAATAAATCTCAGAATCCCCTTAAGAATCCCAAGCATTCCAACACTACCAGTATGCCTGAGACCCATGAAAACAGATAAGCCAAATGCTGGTGAGGATGTGGAAATGGGGACAGTCGTTCACTGCTGGTGAGAATGCAAAATGGCAGGGTCACTTTGGAAGACAGTGGCAGACTCTTACAAAGCTAAACACAATCTTACAAGCCATCACGTATGCTCTTAGGTATTTACCCAATTGAGTTGAAAATTCATGTTCATACAAAAACTTGTACACATTGAATGTTTATAGCAACTTTATTCATAATCATCAAAAACTGGAAGCTAGTAAGTTATCATTCAAAAGGTGAATGTATAAACACATCACGTTATATTTATACAATGGAATATTATACAAAAAGATATGAGCTACCAAGCCACAAAAAGACACAGAGGCACTGTAACTGCATATTTCTAAGTGAAAGAAGCCAGTCTGAAAAGGCTAGATACCATATAACCCCAATTATATAATGTTTCTGGAAGAGGCAAAGCTATAAGCATCAGTGGTTCTCAGGGTTTTAGGGATTCAGGGAGGGGTTAAGTAGATGAAGCATAGATATTTTAGGGTAATGAAACTATTCTGTATGATAGTACTCATAGAATTCTACAGCACAAAGAATAAATCTTAATAAACACAAATAAAAAATCATTTAGGAGGTGGCAGAGTCAAGTACAATCTTTAAGATATTCCCCTCACCCTACTATAAAAAGAATGAATATGATTCCATGAATTTCAGGACAGATAATTCTGACAGGTTTAGTAATATGAAGATTTTGAGAATTCTAAAATATTTTGAGATAATTTCTAATCAAGAATATAGCTCCTACTGTAGCTCCAAATTTGATTGTTCCACAAAGTTTTTCAGGCACTTCTTTCCCTGTGTCAGATATTGGAGATAATAAAATGAACAGGTTTTGGCTCCTGCCCCATAGCAAATGAATTTAGGGAATGATACAAAAGAGAAAGTACCAGTGGTTTCATGACTTTTAGTGTCATAAAACTATTATTTAACTTATCCCTCTTCACATTGACTGACTTAAGATGTTACAGTCCACCTCATTATGTTGTTAGGACTAATTTCTAAATGTGCTTAGGAAAATGCCTGAGACATAGGAAAGGGTCAGTAACATTCATTATTACTTCATATTGACCATTTTTGAATTTAGAAAACTGTCATCAATGCCTGTGGAATAACAACTCCACTTTAAAGCTAATAAAAACACACAGACTGATTTCTTACAAGTCCTCATCACTCATCATTTCCACCTCCTGCTGACTTATAAAGACATCTTCATACCATGTTTTATGTCTCTGCTTAATATCAATGATGATGGATTCCATGCTAGAGCCAAACTCAATGATACTACGATCATCATTTTGGTAGGTATAAGGGAAGCCAGCAGCATGCATGGCCACCAACGAACCTTTGGAATCAAACACTGGGGATCCAGAAGCCCCAAAGAAAAAACTGGTGTCATAGGTAATCACATCAGGGTTGTCAACTATTTCCTCAAAACTTCTCTGAGTAAACATATGGACATACTGACCATTCTCTGTTTTTGTAGCCTCAGCTCGTTCCTGACATTTCTTTGCTCGCTGACCCTGAGGGATCACAGCACAAGCATCAGTAGACTTTTTTTCTCCCCCCGGATGGCCAATTATATGTATCAACCCAGTAGAGGGTAGAGGACCAATTCCATTATATAGTTCCACAGGTACTTCTTGTCCATTTTCCTTCAGCTTCAAGACAGCATAGTCAAGAGTTTTATCCACTATCTCCAACCAGGGTTCAACGAAAAAGCAGTTCTTTCCTTTCTCTGAGTCCTCTTCATAACCAAATGTCACCCTTACACATTGGCCAATTATGGCTGCCCAACTACTTGGCTCTATTCCTTCTCCCATAATGTAATTTATTATATGCTGACAAGTTAAAATGAACAAGCCTTTCAAAACAAAGCAGGTGGCAGAACCCCTATTTCCATTGTTATCCCACGATATGTACCCAACTGAATCACTGAGACATGAAAGACGTTTCATTACTTTAACTGAAACAGAGTTTTTTGTTACTTTTCCAAAATATGTTTTATGCAATTTAAATAATGTTTTCCCCTTTCTTTTTTTCATTTTTTTCTTGAAATATTCTCTGATCTTTTCACTTTCTTTTTTCAAACCGGGACACTGGTCCACAATGTATTCTCTCAACACACAGGTGTTTCTTTCTTCTGACTCAGAATTCTCAGCAGCTGCTTCCCTGGGGCCCATTCTTTTAATAACCTCAACCTGAAAGAGCTTGCCCTCTAATTCATCAACTGGCTGACTGCTTTCTACAAAAGTGTCCAGTTTTTCAATGAGTTTCCAATCATCATTCTCCAGAAAGGAAAGAAATCTGCCATCCTTACAGAGAGCATCCTTGACGGTTTCTCCTTTGAAAGCATAGACACAGAGCTTGTACCCTTTTTTGTGAAGTTGCCCGCATTTAACGATCGTTCTTTTCCATTTTCCAGCTCCAATTGCATGAATGTAAAATTTGACACAGTCAGTAGATGCCCTGTCATTCCGGCCAAATAGTTGCTTACTTTCTTCCTGTTTACTTTTACTTTGGGCAAATGTAATTACCACGTGGCAGCTTTCAGGAAAACACCTGAGGGGCATTCCAAGGTTTATGAACCCTTCAATTCCTTCTTTGCCACATACCAACATTTCTTGCCCTTGGTGAGTTTCTATCTCTTCTCTGACAGCCTCAAGAGTATTGAGAGCCATATATAAACTATCCTGCTCTTTACCTGTGACCACATGTTTCATTTTTTGGTGTTTCTTCTGGTTTACATCCAAGGTAACATTAATTATCTTATTTGGGGCTGTGGTCTGGTCTTCTGGATCTTTCTTAGGTGAATGGAATCTTTGAGCTTGGGTGTTAGTTATATCTCTTGGACCTCTTCTAGATTCTGTCCTCATTTGAGAAGTACTGGAATTATTCTGCTGTTCTTTAGAGACCTAAAAGCAACATTAGATATTTTAAAACTCTAAATGAAACCCTAGTCTTTTGTTTCTTTTTTCAGTATGCAATTCATAAAGTTTCTAAGGGAAACTCAGAACCAATTAAAGTGAGTAGAATTGATCAGTGGTTGACTTGGGATCCAAAATAAAAGCTGAGCTACCTGTCACATTAGTCAGATAAGCTCTTAATACTTCATACTGGTGCATTGTTTCTGAGAAATATGAGAGAAGAAGCACAAATTTTTCCCCAAATGTATCGAAAACAGAGATTTTTAACTCTACTATCTCTGTCTAACTGAAATAGTGTCATTTCAGGTCTTTTTTATTATTTTCAGCTACATAATTTTGACACTTTTACTAAGCATGATGATGAATCATACCAAAATATTTGTTCTTAAAACAGTGAAGTCAGCAAGAATGAGCTACCATGAATTATCAGGCATTAAATATTTTTTAAAAAGCCATCATTAATGATTTATCTAATCATTTGGTCATAATAATATACTTATTCCTAATGATAAGAACTTTGTTTACCAGCAAATATCACGCAAAGAACTCAAGTTATTTCCTTTGTGACATGAATTAATATCAAAATTCTATGAAATGGAGGGGAGACAAATACGGGTTATCCTTCTTTTTAATGGAGAAACTGAGACACAGACTCTTTTTCCTTGTAGGTGCCTTTTTAGGGCCATATAATAACCAGAAAATGAAGTATTAGAATTCCAAATCCTAGCCTAATGTTTTTTTCCATTAGACTGGTATGTATATTCTTTTTTGTAAACTTTATATCCATAAGTCCCATTTTGGGTGGGGGGGTATAACTAAATAAGGATGATTAATCAAATAGCAGAAACTCAATGAAAAATTAGGACATATAATTCCTATGTCTAAAAGATACATTTTTCCCAAGTCATATTCATCATAGCACAGGTATCAATAGCTATGGATTCATATGCCAGCAATGCCCTTACTGGTAATGGGGATAACAATGTTGGGGATGTTTGTAAAGATTAAGTGTGACAATTGTAGCACATTGTGTGACAACTGTGGCTAAATGATGGGCACATGATAGGTTAATTTTGTTTTCCTTTTTTGCATCAATATTAATATTCCAGATCAAAAAAATAAGTAAACAAAAAACCCTAAGGTAACATAAATTTACTCTGAGCATACATGAAAACTCAAAGAGTATCCTCTCTGCCTAGTGTTGGCAGAAACAAAGAAGTTGGACACCCTATGGGAGCACCATAATAGATCTCCAGTATACTGAAATGATTCCTGGACAGATTCCTAGATGCTTTTGAAAGGGGTGGAGGGATAGTACCTGTATATAGTTATTGCTCACTCTGTCATTGAGTGGGACACAAAAAATCTAGAAGCTATTCTAGATACTTGGATTATCTACTTTTCTAGAACTAGGACAAAAGAAAACTAGTTGAAGGACCAGGTGCAGTGCCTCAAGCCTGTAATCCTAGCATTTTGGGAGGCCAGGAGTTTGAGATAGCCTGAGTAAGAAGAGCAAGACCTTGTTCCTGCAAACAATAGAAAAATACAGAATAGCCAGCAATGGGGGTATATGCCTTTAGTCTCAGGTATTTAGAAGGCTGAAGCAGAAGGTTGTTTGCTCAAGCCCAGTTGTTTGAAGTTGCAGTGAGCTATGTTGAACTCTAGCTTGGGCAACAGTGAGAGACCATGTCTCAAAAAAAGAAAAGAAAAGTTGAAGAATTTTAAGTCACATGCTCAAATGCTTACCATTCTTCTTGATAAATTAAAGGAGCATTGTAGACTTAGGAAAAAAAAAAACCTATGATTTGATACGATACAGAGCTCAATTAGTAGAAACAGCCCCAGAAACTTGTCAATAAACTTATATGTAAGTCTTCACTTTACTCTTTCTTTAGGCATCAATTCATTTCTCTTCTCTCCTCCTCATAAACAAATTGAGGACAATTACATCTTCCTTGCCTTCCTAACTAGGTTATGGTATGAATAAATATATAGAATGAGTTTTATACAAGGTAAAGCACTATTCAAATGTAGTTATTATCATGATTGAATAGATTAGCCACATTGGAATGATATATTTTTCATGCTACAAAATAGCTTTAATTTTGCTTTTATTTCATAGTTTTGTGTAATATATATTTGATTTTTTATTGTTATTCAAGAAATATTACAATAGCTTTTTATTAATGGCTACCTTGATATGACTGAAATATATATTACAACTCTCTTCCTACACAGCCATCCTCAAGGAGAAAAGAGAAACTTATTCAATACTCCCAACACAATGAAGTAATTTGTTTGCAGAAAGACCTAGAAAACCTTATGCCTAAGATGGCTAAGGCTAATATCAGCATAAAATCAGTACGCTGTATCTGCAAGTTTTCCATCTGTAGAGTCAACCAACGGCTGATCAAAAATATTTGGGAAAAAATGTTGGATTGCATCTGCACTAAACATGTACAAACTTCTGGTTTTGGTCTTTATTCTTTAACATTATACTAGTATAACAACTATTCACACAACAGTTTACCTTGTGTCTCATGTGCCTTAGGTAATCCAGAGGTGATTTAAAGCAGCGGTTCTCAACCTGTAGGTCGTGACCCACAGGAACTTTATTAAAGGGCTGCGGCATTAGGAAGTTTGAGAACCACTGAAGTATACAGCAGGAGGTGCACAGGTTATACAAATACTAAGCAATTTTACACAAAGGACTTGAACCTTCAAGGATTTTTGCATCTGAGAGAGGTCCTGGGACCAATCCCCCATGAATACCCAGGGATACTGTAGTCCATAAATAGAATGTACAGACATACCTGAGAAAAATAGTCATCGATTTTCTTGTTCTTCTTTGCATTGACTGAGATCTGTGATCTGCGCTTCTTGCCGCTCATGATGGCTTGAAGAAGAGATGGCCCAGCCAAGACACTAATTTCAAAAAGTTTCAAGTTATAGCAGTTTCTTTGTGGCTATCACTAATGGTACAGAGGAAAAAGATGGACAGGAGTCTCATGTCCTACCTTTTCCCTTGAGCTCCAGTCTCACTCTCTCTGCAGATGTTAAGTTAGCAAGGAGGTTTTTCATCAACTCTAATCATCCCAATGATAAAAACTCTCTTGTACACAAAACTACTTGTCAGGCAATTCCCCGTGAACACTTAACAAAAATTACCTTCAACCACCAATCCCACAGATTCCATGGAATGTAGGTATGTGTGCATTTTGCAGATGGGAAAAGTGTAGGTTAGAGAAGGCAGGTGGTCTGCCCCAGGCCAGAGCTACATGGCACAGCTAGAATCCAAATGTGAGCACAACACCCTATAGAAGAGTCTGCAGTGGGAGAATTCACAGAGGTGTTCTACTTACATTGCTCAGTGAATTCACCACTTAGTTCAATCCAGTTGCCACTGAAGATGGAGAAGGCAAGAGATGGGGAAATGGGAGGGGGCAGAACTGCATAGGAACAGATGACACAACAAATTTGGAACGAGATTTCAAAAAGAAATATGAAATGTTTGCCCCAGGTTAATAGCGAGGAACCTTAGTAGCTACCTTAATTTTTTTGTTTAGAGAGACAATTTTTCCTCTCTCTTTCCTCAGATGTCTCCATAGAATGAACAATTTAAATAAAATGGTGAAATCTCCAGTAGTGATAAACACCACTATAAAGAGCAATCCTGCTGGGGGCAGCAGCTTTAGGCGTTAGGTACTTTAGTGCCTTAGCACCTAAAATAACATCTGGCACATGGCAGGCCCTAGGTACAGATGCATTTACAGAGATGCATTCCCTGAGCGAATGCAGTAGGCAGATGGTGCACTCTGCCCTGTTCTAAGGGCTTTTCATGAACTACCTGATGTAATCTGCACAACACTATAAGGTAGGTATTATTGTTGTATTCAAATGTTAGATTATTGACCCACAAGATAAAGAACTTGAATAGACAGCTTACACTTTTCCTTAAGGTCACTTTCCAGCTCTACAAATTAAGTACTTTTTGTTATATAATCACAATACTAATTTATTCACACACCAAGGTCCAGTTGAGGTACACACGGTGCCTTGACTTACGTCTCTTAAGACTCTTTTATTCCAGAGGCATTGACTGGTTGAAGAGCACTGAGAAGTTGTTTCTCTAGGATGCTGACCTCCTGGGTTGCTTCCTCACATGTTAACTTACGTTCTAGCCCCTGAATCTCTTGTCAAGTGGAAGCTATCTGAAGACTATGTTTATTCTCTTAACGATTCCACTATGGAACCTGCGGACCTGGCTTTCTCACATGCTGGTAATGAGCTACTGAGGAAATCTATGACCCTCTGAGCTTAGTTTCTTGTTTGTAAAAAGAGGCAATGCTTCTAAATAAGATGATGAATATCAAAGTGCTGTATCAGTGTTAGTATTTACAGACCATCTGAGTTTAAAATGAACTCACCACTCACTGGCTACATGCCTTGGGGTTTACTAATTAATTACCTTTTGCCTCATTTTTTCTCACAACACAAGGAAGTGGTATTAGAATCAACTTCCCTTATTGTGAAGATTAAAAAATACAATACATGCAGAGCCTTTGAGGCAGTGCTAGGTGGCCTAATAAATTCCAAGCTGGCCATATTTATCAGTATCAGCACACTCACCACAGGGACACCTTTTAAACCGCAGACAACCTGGGAAATAAAAACAGATACATCATTGAGGAACTCAGCTATGCTGTAAGATCCTTGAAGGCAACAACTGCCTAACAATTAAGAAAATCAGGGGGTTTCCTGTGTTTATGATGACTCATCTAGTGGAGTTTCAGAGAGAATACAAGTGCTTTAGCAGTCACTAACAAAACAAGATAAAAAGGAAAATAATGTGACAGAAAGAAACAGGTATTCTGTAGTCCACTGGCAGGTGCTTGAGCAATCACAGTGGAAAGGGGCAAGAGGTTAAGAAAATACCCCCAGTTTTTCCCCTTCACAGATTGTTTCAGGTCTCCAGACTGAACCTTGTTATGTCAAAATATAAAGAGCCCTTAGCTATCCTAATCCCTCCTCTGTTTTAAAGGTGAAAGGCAAGTTCTCCTTACCCAAACTTTCTACAGGAAAGGGATAAAGCAATACAGCCCGTGCGGGATCCCATCTCCAGCCAGCCTACTTGACAGCTCCCTTTTGGAATTTCTGTCTTTTCCAACCTCTCTCTTCTTCCTCTCTCCCTCTGTCACTACCTCTCTCTATTCCTTCTTTCTCTTCTCTGCTTTCTAGAGGCGAGGATCAAGGCTGACCCTTAACTCCAAGTAAGCCCACTGTCCAGATTCCTGGAGCACACAGTGGGACGTGAAGCAGACACTGAAGTAAAACCTGCGTCCTCCTGGCCTCGAGATGGGCAGTGCCCTGGCCTGGAAGCCCCAGACCCCTTCCCTTCCGCACCTGCGTCCGCACCCGGCCCCACCCCAGCTCCCGGGCGCTCACCGCCCAGGGCCCCAGCCTCACTCACTGCCCAGGGCCGCCTCGATCACTGCCCGGGGTCGCCTTGCTCCCCGCCGGGGCCGCCTCCTCGATCACTGCCCGGAGCCCCCGCCTCGGTCACTGCCCGGGGTCGCCTCGCTCACGGTCCAGGGCCGCCTCCTCGATCACTGCCCGGAGTCCCCGCCTCGCTCACCGTCCGGGGCGACTCGCTCCCCGCCAGCACTGGAGCACCAACCGAGAGCCCCAAACAGGTCGGGTTCGTACTGGGGTAAGCAAAGTACCCAGAGCCCCGCAGAAACGCAGCCGGTGCGGCCCAGGAGAGAACCCGGAGAGAGCGCGCACGCGGCGGACAGAGGGGCGGGGCCGCGGCTTGTATCTCCCGCCCTCGGGACGGCCAATCAGTGACTGGCACTTCCCTAGCGCAGAGCGCTCTTCCCGCCCAAACCTTCCCTCTGCCGCCTCCTCCCAGTTGTGGGTGCGCGGGGCGGGGGAGGGGGGTCTGGCTGTTTGGCTTCACTTAGTTCCAGAGAGGACGTTTTTGTGACACTGTTGATTCAGAATCCTCCTCCCACCATTCTTGAAACAAAAGCTTCTGAGCTTCCTAGTCCCCAGGGCCAGCTTAGGAAATAAGATTTAGAGGTCGCTGTTTTCTTTCTTGAGAACTAGGGAAGAGAACACAAGAGACAAATCGCAGCGTCACCAGTGACTGGGAAGATTTCCACCAAGCCCCCAAACTCTGAAACATCTGATCAGATAATCAAAGGGATTTCTAGAAAAGATTTCTTTACTCCTAGGCACAAAATAAACTCAGCGGCTGAGAGGCAAGAAAAAGAAAAAAAGAATCCAAGATTTACTTTCTCCACCTGTGAGGTCAGAGTGACCCTGCAGAGAAGGATGTGGGACCTCTGGAGGACACACTATTTCAGAGTTGAGTATGTCCTTCCCGCTGAGGCCTCCAGAAATGTCAAATGTTGGCACCCCAAATGCCATTAAAACAACCCGTTACTAAGGCAAAATCGCGTTTGTGGCTCAGTGAGGTAATGGAAACAATTACTTGACATAATTGTGTTAGTGTCTCAGAGCGGGAATAGCAAGGTTGCACTATGGGTTGAGATTTTGAAGTCCAGTTTAAGTCCAGTCTTTAAAATAGGGGGTTGGTTAGGATTGGATAAACATTGGGTTATAGTTTTAGGACTGGTGGATATAACAAAGTTAAGATTTTGTGGGCAGGGTTCAAGAAGTCTTGGGGATATAAACGGTTCTTTAGTGCTTAGCTCTTTGAGGAAGTTGCAAGAATAAATAAGAAAGTTATTTACAGCTTTCTAGTACCCCCCCCCCAAATTTTCCTGGAATAGTAAACTTATGATGAAACAGGAGAATAATAAATCATGCTAGTGTGGTTAGCAAACTTAGTGAGTGTAGGTGGCTTCAGTTCTCACAATAATGAAAGGGCCGGAGAATGTCACATCATTTGTCATTTAGAAACTCGCTCAGGAAAACGTAGTCGAGAGGACTTGCTGACTACGCACAGGATTCGGACTCAGAAAGGTTGATCTTCTTAGGACACATTTTCTTAAAATTAGTGTTGGGTCTTAACAGACATCAGTTTTTCAAAATTAGAATATACTACCCATTAGACACAGCAAAAGAAATACTTCTGCATCCTTTCTGTTTGGCTCTCTCTCTCTCTCTTTTTTAAATAGTTTTCAGATCCAACACTCAGTCCCCTTTTCAAGAGCAGCAGCAGCCAGGTATACAGCGTTTTTCCACCCTCTCCCCACCAGTCTGGGGTCTCCCTGCATCATGCTACTGCCAATGCATCTTGCCAAAACTCTGGATCAGCCCCCAAACCAGAGGGTCACTCACCCAAGAGGCAGATCCCTCCCAAACCAAGCTGTCACTTGCTGCACTTGAACTGAGGGAACCTGTCCCTCCAATTCAAGAGCAAGTGGAATTTTGCACTTCAGAGAACTGAACCCTCCTGGATTCTGGTCAAGGGAGGGAAGGATAATGGACTCTGTCTTGGCTCTTGAGAGCAACTAGCCTACTGGCAGTGCTCTGGCCACCAAGTAGAGTAGCAAGAAGGAGTGAATAGAAAGGTGAACCCAGGGAGCACGTCCATCCTCTGTGCCTAAGAGCTCCCTCTTTTTGCTGCAGGCAGGACCTTACCTCACTACTTCCTGCCTGCTGATTTTAAAGGCAGCTTCTGTTATCTGTGTTCTAATCCTGAGTATTGTAAAGGGTCCAGGTCATGGGTACCCCGGAAGGGGATGGGGAGAGCCTGAGTATGTTAGGAGCCATAGTGAGACCAGCAGGGATGCTGCAGCAGCTTGTGGCCTGCCCGCAGGATCCAGTAGCGGAATTCAGGGGTGGAACATGTCTGTTCTGCCTGGAGATCATGGCTGGGGAGGAGCTGCAGGGACGCCAGGCTGGGCCCTGCAGCAGCACAGCACCTGCCAGAGTGCACAGAAGGCACTGAGGCTAGGGATGAGGGGTCAACATGCACAGCAGGTGGGATAGGCCCTGTGCTAGTATGATGATTGGGAATGAAGCCAATGCAGGCAGAGTGTATACCTTTATCGTAAGAAGCAACTGTACTCTTTAAACTTATTAAGTTGAACGGTTTCTTCTTTTAGAGACCAGACTTCTATTTATAATTACAATAGAACTCCTATAAATATAGCATGAGTTTCCTTCAATGCTTCTGTAAGCATGCTGTTTCTTACTTCTTAGACTAGGTTCGAAGGGAACACATCTTTCTCAGTGTAGCCCTCAATGTTTTTTTCCTCTACATTTAATTTGCTGTCAGTCTGTAGCGTTTTTTCTTTTGGGGGGTACGGGGACTCCTTCTTTGCTGGGAAGAAATGACTTTCTACGTGCAGAATCAAATATAAAGGGCACTGCACGGGATACATTTTCTTCCACACCCAGGTAGGCCTCTTTCTTTCTTCCCACTAGCTTTTACATAGTTACCCAGTTCAAAGAAGAATGGACTTGGCACAGCATTATTTTCACTTGTAAGTCCTGTGTTTGTTATTCTGCTACAAAAATGAATTCTGTTATTACAGTCAAAGTTTACACTGTTATCTGACTTACTGGAAAATAAGTAAAAATAATGCTATTATGGCTTTTCATAGGCTTATCCTCCATAAACATTAATTTTAGTCAATCACCTATTTTTATGACTAATTTTATGACGGGAAACATATCAACAATAATACAGTTGGGCATTATTATTCAGTGATAAATGGTCTGTTTGAGAAACGTTTACTGTCATTCTTGGAATGAGACCAGAAGAGGCGGCCTGCTTTCAGGGCAGCCCCAGGACTCCAGCTCAGCCCCCTAGGACCGCCCCAACCCCAGGCATTTCTTCACAACGGGTAAACTACCACGCAAGGCCAGCAGATGGCACCAGACGACACGACAAGCCTGTGAGAAGAGGGCGAGGGAGGGACGTACGCACCTGGGCGGGGATCGACACCCCTGCTGCCCAATGGAAGGGCGACATGGAGAGGGTTTACCCAATCCTCAGTTCTCTGGGTTGGAGCTCGAACTCTGCTTAGTTAGCAGAGCTGTAGAGTTGGGGATGTGGAGGTTTAGTTCCTTGTGCCCCTCTGAGATCCAACTGTTGGTCTGAAGGAGGTAGAAGTGGGGTTGTCTGAGCCTGATGCGGTGGCCTCAGTTTTCTGGGTGAACAAGATCTCAAATGCTCCTTTTTCCAGGATTATTGTGAAAACGTGGAGGATTCGTGGTGCGCGGCTGAGGAATCTGCTTTTATTAATTCATCTGCTAAGTATTTCTGGCATTGAAAAGGAGACAGCGGGCTGGGCCTTTACATGTATTTCTTGGCGTTTTATACTTTGTTCTTGGGAAACAGATACTACATCACTGGAACTCAATTCTTTTACTTTCGGTTTTCTTTCTGGCCATTGCATAGCAACAAGAGCGAAAGCACACTGTAAGTGGCTCAGTCATTGAGGCAATTAATTTACAACATTAAAGCTGGGCAATTAATTTACTTAGCAGACTCCCCCCTCCCTTGTTGGTCTTGGAATAGTTGAACCACATGCCTGGACTGCTAGAACCATTAGCCAATGTCCTTTTTAAAAAAATTATAATTAGTTTTTTATTAAATCATAACATTGTACATTGATGCATTTATGGGGTTAAGGGTACTGCTTCAATATACAATGTGAAATGTTTACATTGAACCAAGTAACACATCCATCACAATTATACTCATTTCTTAATAGTTTTGAAACGTACCATTGCATCATGCACATTAGGCGAGGTCCCCCCAAATACCCTCCCTCCTCCCACATCCCAGCGTCCGTATTGAGTGGCTGCCTTTGGGTTCTGTTTGAACTGTATACCTGACCTTCACAACAAGCAAAAACACAATAAGCAAACGAGAACATGCGGAAAGCAACGTATTCTGTTCAAAGAGGATGGATCCTCCTGTCAGGCCTCCAGCCAGCAGGGTCCCTCCTTCATTTGCTTCTCTCAGCTGCCTTGGGGAGCCTGTGAGGACCATGTGACACAAACAGGGAGGGGGTGCTGGAGGAGACCCAGCCCTGGGCCTCACCTCTGGCTGGTTTGTAAGGGTTTAGTACAAGTCTCTGGGGATACTTGTCTCTCTCTCTCTCTCTCTTTTTTTTTTTTGCAGTTTTTGTCTGGGGCTGGGTTTGAACCTGCCACCTCTGGCATATGGAACCGGTGCCCTACTCCTTTGAGCTACAGGGGCCACCTGGGATACTTGTCTCTTGAATGTGCCCTGTGGAATCACTGTCACTCACATTCCACTAATCTACGCCTAAGACCTACAAGCCTAAATTCTTATTCAGTGTGTTTGGAGGAACTTCTGTATAAATATGTGTCAGACACATGTTGAGCATTAAAGACACAAAGATGAATGTAACCACGTCCTCAGCGTCCCTTAAGTTGCACTGTGGTAGGTAAGAAGGACACTCAGAGGGTTAGACACACGTGCTGGAAGACAGGAATGAACAGGATGCAGAGGGGCCACAGAGAAGCTTCAGGGATGCTGGGACAGAGGTGGTGACATTTGAGACAGAGATCCCAAATTCAGATGTGTTTGCTGCCTCAGATCGCAGGGTCTATGCATCTGATTCCTCAAGACCCCAGTGATAAATTAGACCTAAAATGGAAGTGAAGAGTAACCTTACTATAAGCATGTGTCTGGCCCGTCTGATGGGGCCCAGCTTTGGTTCGGCAGGATGGAGGGAATTATGTTTTAGCACTGGGTCTGAGAAGTGTGGGCCTTATTTGCATGCTGTTTAAGCATGACTTACCCCAAATTGGAAGCTTCTGTGAATAACCTGAAGTAGAGATCTATTTGCAGCAGTGAGTTCAGGCGATTAGAAATCTTTAACACCTTTTTTGGGGTGGAGGGTACTGGGCGCCAACATTTGACAAGAAGACCTGTAGTTTTATGAAAAGGTCTAAAGATACAATTTTGGTTGCGATTACAAGTCACCTTTTGTAATATAATCGTTCCTTTTAATTTCACTCACTCTGAAAACAGGAACAGTCAATCCACATGGTCTGGTAGATGTGAGTCATGCTGAGAGTAGGACCAATGCCCTGTTATTCAGGCAGTGAAAGGAAGCCCGTCTTTCAGTGAGCACTACGGGCCCTTGAGTGTCCTCATAGGTAAATAATTCTAGTAAAGTATCTATCTCCTTTTTAGTGTTGGAGAGAATATTGTCATGTGTTTCTCATGAAGTGTACATTTCTACTGTATGTCTGTATTTCTTTCGCTCATAAAAGTTCCTTACCTTTTTTAAAACCCAAGATGGACATTCTTTTGTCTGTAGCAAATGTTGGTTTGCAGAAAAAAATTGGAATCTCAGGATGATAATCATCTTGCTCCAAAGAGACATTACCATTAATTTTGGGAGGTGGCTGGGTTGGGGTCACTAGTAATCCCAGATCACCTTAACCTAATCAGGATCAAGATGATTTCAGACTGATCTGTGTCCTCTGAATGCAGAGATATTTGTAGCACATTCTTATTCCTGGGTGCAGTCTGGGTGCAGTAACTATGTTCCCATCCCAAATTCTGTGGTGTTGCCTAGCACTTGATTGTCAATCCTACCACTTGATTAGCCTTGGTCTCTAACTCGTTCCCCCCACCTTCATGATTCCCTTCAAATATCTGGTCAGCCATTAAACCTGTCAGCCAACTTGTCCTAGTTGTCAGGAATCCCTGAGGTAAGAGGCACATTTACTGCCGAACTCACCCTCCTGGGCTTCCATCCTCATGTGGATGTTGGTTCTGTACCTTCTTCGTAGTGCTTGGACGCCTTCACATACATATAGCCTGTTTTTTGTCTGCATTTTCCAGTGTGTAACTCTGTGTATATATCTGATATATATATGTAGGGAGAGAGAGAGAGTAAGATGGGAAGATTAGTCTGATATGCCCAGCCCAGCATAACCAGACAAAGAACACTAATACTGATCTTTTATATTTCTGAATTCTAGTGGGAGTTGAATTTACAACCTTCTGCATTTCATATGTAAAAATCTAGTCATTTACTTAAGAGAATAAGTTTCCTAGAATTGGAGTTATGGTATTTGGGAGGCATCTTAGGACATGGAGAATGTTAAGTGCTATACTTGAATGATGCAATCCCTCTGCCTCCTGTTTTGTCTTCTGGTAGGAGAAAGATAACTAATTTCCCTCACACCTCCTGCCTGAAGGTAGTTGATCTGATACCACATGCATTAGTCAGGGATCTCCAGTGACATAGAGTCAACTACATATATATTCAAATATATGTGTGTGTGTGTGCACACTTATCCACACAAATACACACAATCACATATATAAAGAAATTTATTGTACGAAATTGCCTCATGCAATTATGGAGGCTGACAAGTCCGAAGATCTTTAGGTGAGTGGACAAACTGGAGACCTGGGAAAGACAATGGTGCAGTCCCAGTCTAAACACCAGCAGGCTTGATGTCAGGAATACCTGATGCTTAGTTTGAGTCCACAGGCAGGAAAAAGCTGATGTCCCAGCTTGAAGGCCATCGGGCAGGAAGAATTCTCTCTTATTTGTCTGGGGGAAGGTCAGCCTTCCTCTTCTCACATCATGGGGGGCCGTCTGCTACCCTCAGTCTACTGATTTAACTGTTTCTTCATCCAAAAGGAAGAAACATCAGAATAATGTTAGATCAGATATGTGGGAACCCACATCCAAGGCTCACGCAGCTGGATGCATTCCATTAACCATCACATCAGATTTAAACTTCGGATTAATTGTCTAAGGGAAATTTGCAAAATATGTGGAAAAGACAAGTTTAAGGTAGAGAGAACTGTCAGGATTTGTTAAACTCTGTCGTCAAAAACCAGCCAGTATTTGTCAGAATGGAGTGTAAAGGTTCTTCATAAAACGAGATGGAACATGATTTTGGCTCAGTTCTTCAAAGCAGTGGAATCTCCAGATACTCTGTATTCAACACCCAGTCCTGGGAAGCCAGCGGGACTTTCATGACTTTCATTGAACCGGAGATCAGATGCTGGAACCTTGACACCACTTAGAAAGTATCCTTGGCAAAATGTTAAAAAACAGGATGAGATCATCCCTGTTGAGTTACCCACCAGCCTACACACGGATGTAGCAAAGTTTAGAATATGCACTAGGAGTATTCTATAGAAGAAATATGACCCACTTTCTTGAATAAGTTAAGATCAGTTTAAAAAGCTTTTTTTTTTTTTTTTTAGTTTTAAGTAAAAAGGGGGGAGAGTAAAGGGGAATACACACACTCAGATGTGACTGCAGAGACTCTTACAGCCAAGCACAGGCTGTATGTAGACTTTGCATTCTGATTTGAATAATCCAGCTAAACAAATAAGATGCAACAGAAAATTTAAAAGTCAGAAAAAGATCAATCTTGACTGAAATTATCATTAAACATATTTAAGCAGTGTATTATGTTTTATGAAAAAGTAGCTTAACTTTTTGATTGTGGTAGCAGTTACCACAAGATATGTATTTATCAGAGTCCATAGACCCGTACATCAAAAATAGTGAATTTTAGTGTACATATATTATAATGAAATGAAATTAGACTGACAAAAGGGAAAAGATATGTCAACAATAAACAATAGACAAAAATAACCAAAAAATAAAAGAACAGCAAAATCTGAGGCTGAGAAGCACCATGGTCAAATTTCCAACTCTAACTGGGAAGGACCAGGAATGTCAGTAGGAGTTAACCAAACACTGTCCTCCCTGCCAGAGCTGGACACCTTGGCAATTCCTGCACAGAAGCATTTGGTCATTGCTCTGGAATTATAAGTGTTAAGTGTCCTAGTTTTCTCTTTTCCAAATTAAAATTTAAGTTGCTAGGCTCTGCTGTGCTCCATCATACTATATGGGATGTGTGGCTGGGGTTAGTGAAATGGACAGAGAAGTCTCTGGACTGTAAGGAGCTGCGTTTGGATGTGATGAAGAAAAGTACATATTACTCAGATATTTTGGATTATCTTAGGAAGTGGATGAGTGTGCTTCACTGACGGCTGGGTCTGTGGCTGGCACAACAAGTTCACCCAATATCCATCTCCCCCTTATTCCAGGGTTGTAGAATTGAGCCTGGGCATCTGGGTATCGAGAAGAAACAATTCAGGTCACTGCGTGGTTTTCGGCTCCCAGAGCCACCCGACCGTGTTGTGCATCCTGGGTGTGAGCAGCCGCACTGCTTCTGGGAGGATCGTGTTCCCAAAAGGAAGAGGAGCACACTCTCCTTTGCCATCATTGTCCCTGGTGACTGTGCAGACGTGTTGGCTAGAAGTTCAGTAGCCTCCGTGGGCAGGTTGCACATTGAGGATTGTAGTGTAGATCTAACCAAACTGGAGAAACTTAGTACTCTGATAGGTTAGAATCCCGCAACCACAAGGGACTAGTATATGTGAGAAAAGTGAACTTCTCTCATGTTTAAGTTATAATTTTCTCTTAGGAAATTCAAGATCTGTTTCATATTCTTTCTAATAGATATAAAGATCTAGCATTTCCTAGTGAACACTTTCTCTGAGTCAGATTTATAATTTACAATCACAACTAAGAGACCATCATGTATTTGGAAGGTTTAAGCAATTGCTGTTTGTCAAGGAGGGTACATCAGTCAGGGTTCTGTGCAAGGAAGGGAGATGTAACACAAGGGGTTGAGTACTGGAAATACTTAACATGATAAGGAGAGTGGGATTGAGGAAGCCAACACTGGAGTCTTTGACTTGAAGAACACACCCTCTTAGCTGTAATCCAGGAGTCAGGACGCCAAATTAAGAATTTTACCATCCCAAGTGCCTCTCCACAGCATCAGAGGCAAAGAGCAGACATGGCCACACTATTCTGGCTGCTGCTACAGCTGCAACTGCTTCTGGATGCCCATGAAGCTGATGACTGAGCACTGACCATGGATGTGCCTGCACTGCTGTCTGTAGACACTCACTTTTCCGTGACCTAGCTTGCCAAAAGATGGTGCAGAAGAAAAATGACCTCCGTTTTACTTTTGCCTTCCAAATAACATATATTTGGAAGTCTAATTTTTATTCAGAATCTTAGTTGCCTATTGCTCTGAGATGTTGAGCTTTCATAATTCTAGACCAGGAACAGGTGAATGTGGGAATGGAGACCAAGCAGGCCTGTGTTCATATTTCCCAGAGAAGGCTTAGCTATTTCTGAATTGGCAGAAAGAAATGCATTTTCTATTGCTCTCTGCAAGAGAGACTGATGTCACAGGTGGCATGGAACAGAGGTAATTTAGATTACCAAAGAATTCTAGCTTTACTAGAAGGAAGAACACGTGTCATTTTCCTTAACTTTAAAGGTGCATTTCCTCACTATTCTGTTAGGTAGAGGACAGGAACCCCTATGCCAGTATCAAAGATGCATCAATTTGGACATTGTCGGTCACTTTTCTAAATTACTTTTTATCTATGTTGAATTGTTGCCAAATTGCCATTTAGAATGTCAAATAACAAATTCTTTGTAAGTGTGTGAGGTAAGCATTTCCATTGAGGCTTGTTTCAAATAAAGAAAAAAACCAAAGGGGGTAAAAATCAGTTATTTATTTGGACTCTAACATAAATTATGTTTTATACATACAGATCATATTGTTTGCTTGAAAAATTTGTTTCAAATTTGTTAATCTCACTGGAGTTAGATGATATCTCAAATCCTTGGTTCTTAAGAAAAAAAATCTCTAATTTCTCTGAATATGGCTAGATCTGAATATGATGCTATCTTGCAACCTGCCTAGGGTGAAGCTTTCAGAGCACAGTAATGGAAGAGATGGAGGTCTTTGAGAACACCATTGAAGAAGAGATTTGACTATTTCTTGCTGTTATGATTTAATACACAGGAAAACCTGGCATGGGTATTGAAGGATGAATAGGAGTTTTCCAGATGAAGAAGAAGGGAAGGTCAACTAAGGTAGAGGGAGTAGCCTGGGCAAAAGCACAGATACTTTTGGAGAAGGGTCCCAAGGGGAAGCAGAGGTCCAGGCTGTGAAAGGAATCTGCTATATACCAGGCTGAGGAATCTGGTCTTGCCCTGAGAATGGCTTCTTTGTAGATTAGGTAAGGCCCTCAATGAGGAAGTATAAAGCAAACTCTGGAGTCAGACAGGCCTGAGTCCTAATCCTGCCTTCCCCATTTGAAAGCAACTGACATTAGACACTTCATATAAACCTTCCTGAGCCCCTCTATAACATGGGGCTGATAAAACCTATTTTGTAACTCTTATTGTTACTACAATTTTGTTATTTTTTTTTTTTTGAGACAGGAGCCTCAAGCTGTCCCCCTGGGTAGAGTGCCATGGCATCTCAGCTCACAGCAACCTCCAACTCCTAGGCTCAAGCGAGTCTTCTGCCTCTGCCTCCCAAGTAGCTGGGACCACAGGCGCCTGCCACAATGCCCGGCTATTTTTTGGTTGCAGCCATCATTGTTGTTTGGCAGGCCCGGGCTGGATTCGAACCTGCCACCTTGGGTGTACGTGGCTGGCGCCTTAGCCGCTTGAGCCACAGGCGCTAAGCCACAATCTTGTTATTTTTATATAATTATCATCATATATACACTGTATCAGTTAGCTGTTGCTTCTGACAAATGATCCCAAAATTCATTGCTTCAATAATTTTGCTCATTGTCTCTGGGGTGACTCTTCTGGCCACAGCTGAACTCACCTAAGTGTCTGAGTACAACTGGAGGTCAGGTAGGTGGCTCAGTTGTCTTGGCAGAGCTTTTAAATATTTTGTGGGTCACTGGGCTATAGGTTAACCTTGGCTGAGACGACTGGGTTCTCTTCCCTAAGTCTCATTCTCTAGTAGGCTAAAGTGGGCCTGGCCTCATGGTGACTGGGCAATATTCCAAAAAGAGAACTTAAGTTTTCTAACTGTTTTGAACTCTGGGCTAGGAATTGTTACAAAGTCATTACTAGTATATCCTACAGGCCAAAACAAGTGATAAGGCCAGCCCAGGATCAAAGGGTTTTAGGGAAGCAGGCTCTCTACTTTTTAATGGGTGGGGGCTGCAAAGTCACACTGGAAAGGCGGTGGACACAGAGAAGGGTAGAGAAGCCAGCCCTTTCTGCATCTACGGCAAGTAGTTCTGAGGTCTGTTGACCTAACTGCCCCTCTTAGGATTTGCCTGATAAGAGTCTCCAGCCAGCAAATGTCCAGAAAGGGCCTCGGCCCTCTCTGAAGGTCTCCCTCAGCCTCCTCCTCTGCTGTCTTTGCATACTTTGGTTGGCTCTCCTATGTACTGGTCTCAGCAGGAAAAGTCTTCCTTGTCACCAGCCCCTGGAGAATGGTTAAAATCCCACATACCATCCAGACTTCAATAGGAGACTCCACCTGGAAATCTGACTTGCCCTAATTTTCCGTAATTAACTCATCAAGACACCTGGTGTGGCTGCTGTTTTCCTTGGGGCTCTCTGGCTTTCCTCAAACTGCCCAGTGAGTCCCTGCATTTCCTAGCTCACTCTCTCACTCTTTCTTTCTTTCTTTTCTTTCTTTTTTTTTTTTGAGGCAGAATCTCACTAAGTTGCCCTCAATAGAGTGCTATGATATTACAGCTCATAGCAACCTCAAACTCTTGGACTTAAACAATTCTCTTGCCTCAGCCTCCCAAGTAGCTGGGACTATAGGGACCCACCACAAGGCCTGGCTATTTTGTCATTGTTGTTGTCATTGTTATTTAGCAGGCCTGGGTTTGAACCCACCAGCCCTGGTGCATGTGGCCGGCGCCCTAACCACTGAGCTACGGGTGCCAAGCCTGCATTCCCTACCTCAAGGGAGAAGGGAGCATACTGTTTACTCTTCACCATATAACAGTATGGTGAAGAGGGGTGAAGTCTCAGAGAGGTGAAGTCACTTGTCCAAAGACACACAGTTGGGAAGTTCCTGAACCAAATACCAGGTGGTATTTGGTTACCTAGGAGCCCACACCCGGCCAAGTTCCAAAGAAATTGAGGGTGAAAATCAATCCAGGCGCCTTTCTCTGGGCAAGGCAGGCCCTCAAGTGGTCTGCCGTGGCCACATCTGTCTTCCCTACTGGCTGTGACAATGCTCAGAACCCCTCCATTATATTTTCCACCGCTGTCACCTAAAAGTAGCACCAGGCAGGTACACCCTTTTAAAATACAAATAATGTGGATCTAAAACACAGGTTCCTGGGCCTCCCCTCAGATCTTTTAATACCGACTCTGTAAGAATGAGGCCCAGGAACCTGTCATTTTTCTGTTCTCCTAACCAGGTAATTCTGATGCATAAACAACATCCTGCATGGAAAGATACCCACACTATGCGTTGTTGTTGTTGTTATTGTTAAGTGGAAAAAGCAAGTAACATAAGGCTTGACCTTATGTTTGACAAAGAGATCTCAAATAGGGACGGAAAAATTCTGTAAGAACACATTAATAGTGGAAAGTTCCCACTCAGGAAGGTGTTGCTGAGCTGGGTCACAATGATCTGTATTACTTAAGCGTTGTGCGATGGTCATGTGTTCCCTTGTAATCAGAAAAAGCAATAAAGGATATTTTAATGCAAATAACTTTGAAAGAGAGAGCGGGCATTATCAGCTGGAAGGCAAGATGGAATAGAACTGTCTGACTGTGGCCGCCAGCTGAGGGTGAAGACTTGTGAGAAAAAGGTGGGGAAAGGCTTTGGTTTAGGCATGTAGGGAAGGAACGGGGGTGGGGGTGGGGGGGGGAAGATGTGAAACTTCCAGCAGCAAGAGTCACCAAAATTCAGGTCCTTCTGTTTCTCTAACCTGTAATCTTTATTTCATTTTTTTGTTTTCTTTTTTGAGACAGAGTCTGGTGGCTCTGTCACCCCGGCTAGAGAGCAGTGGCATGACCACAGCCCCCCACAACCTTGAACTGCTGGGCTCAAGTAATCCTCCTGTTTTAGCCTCCCTAGTAGCTGGGACTACAGGCTCTTGCCACTATGCCTGGCTAAATTTTTCTACTTTTAGTAGAGATGGTGTCTCTCACTCTTCCTTAGACTGGTCCTGAATTCCTAAGGTCAAGTGATCCACCTCAGTCTCCCAGAGTGCCAGGATCACAGGTGTGAGATGCTGCATCTAGCCCATAACCTATAATTTTAATTTCTATGCCTAATCACTGTGGCAGAAGGCACTGATGCCCCCAATTCTTCATCTGCCCTGTGCCCATGGCTGGGAGACTATGGCACTCCTCTTCTTTGACTTGACTCAACCATGTGATGTGCTTTGCCCATTAGGATTTTAGCAAGTATGACCCAAGAAGAGGCTTTAAAAAATGACTGTTTCACCAAGCCCATGCCCAGGCTGCCTTTTGGAGAATGAAAGACACATGGAGAAAAGCCCAGTCATCTCAGTTGATAGCTGGCTGACCCCAGATGTGTGAGCAAACACAACCAAGATCAGCAGAGCTGCCTAGCTGTCCACTCAGTGATCAATGAGCACGTATGGTTAATGTTATTGAGGTTGTTTGTTACACAGCATTATGGTAGCAGTGAGTAACGAACCCAACTTTGGACCATGCTGGTGTGTTTCAGCAGACTGGCCAGAAGAGTCATCCCTGGACTCTGACCCCTGTTGAGTGGAGTCTGGTTCTGGAGGGAGGAAATGTTCCTGGCAGGACTTGCCAGGGGCACTGACTCATAGGCACTACCTCAGTTATTTTTCTGATTTATTGGGTATCCTCATGGCAGATGATCTCCCAAGCATGAGTATACTTTTTCCTATCACGGGGTGAATAATGGAGCCCTGTCAATTCCACAGTTCATCAGTCACACACACGCATTAGAATCAACTCTACAGATAAGCTCTCCTGCCCACGCTCTCAAATGAACAGACACAAGGGAGTAACAGTCTTTTCCTCTTCTCCTGGGAGTTCACGTGACAGATCACAAGCATCTCCTTGCTGGGCCCTATAATTTTAACTAACTCCACCACCAGACACATTCAAATAACTCTAGATCATGTACCCAAAGTCCAAGCTTGTACATATTAGAAATAATTTACTGAAGCACATACCAGGATTTTTGCTAAGTGCTTATACACAGTAAGCCATTTAATCCTCATACAACGGTGCAGTAGATACCATTATTATGTGATTTTAAAAAAGAAGAAAACATGTTTCTAGGAAAAATTGTAATTCAGGCAAAAAAATAAAATCTATACTATATTAGGATAACGTCTGTGTTATATCAGTTCTCACAAATAAATTAGAGAAGTGACAAATGCCCCAAAAGAAAACGAGCGAGGGACAGGAATTTATGGAAAAAATCAAAATGGCTGATGATGCTCAAAGTCTCTAGAATTTAGGGAAATGAAAATTAGAGACACAAGGAAATATCATTCTGCACACGCTGAACTGGCAAAAGTGAAGAGGAGTTGGAACACCTCCTGCTGGCAGAGATGAGGGGAAGGAAGAGGTTGGTGCGTGTGGAAACTGGTGCAGGTTACCCGCTTGCCTGAGTCAACACAGAGAGTAGGTGGCAGAGTCATCACCCGAGTCTGGGTAGGCTGAGCTCCAAAGCTGACACGATTACCCGCTGAATAACTGGAAGGAATGGAGAGATCTAGCTAGATGGTTTTCAAGTGGCTTTATTTTTAAGCAGCAGAAGCCTCTCTTCAAAGAACATCTTACAGAAAACCCTAGTCTCATGAAGAAATAGCAAAGAGCTTCTAGGGTTGAAACGGGTTGGCGGGAGCGGGGTGGTTTCCATCCCTCTATGTGCATCACAGAGCCAAGGGCTCTCTAAATCTCCACGGAGCAGAGTTTGAAAATAATTGGTCAAACTCAACCCCATAATTTCACAAATGGGGGCAACTGAATGACCCAGAGAAGGCAGGAAACCTTTGAGGTCACACAGCTCATCATGGAGAGGGTCAAGGGTCAGCACTCCTGTATATGACACTCGGTGCTCCTGATAGTCCTAACGATCACAATCGTCCTCAGACTCACCATTCCCTGAGCACCTTGTAAGTGTCCATCAATTGTAGGATACATGTCCACTCCTTACAGTGGCCCAGCATGAGGTGACTGAGGTTTAGAGAGGTGATAGGACATACCTGATGGTCCACATATAGGAAATAACAGAGCCAGGATTTGACCAGTTTGCCTGAATCCCAAAAGGAAGGGCTTTTCACTGTACCAAGCTGCCTCAGGTCACACATCTATGGGCTAAGGCAAAATGGGAGAATTGGGTGGGGACTTTAGCTCATGGTCTCCCCAACTGTGATGTTGTAATATTCTACAAGGATCGTTACCATCTTCTCTTTCTTCGGGTGTCATCCTCCCATCCAGTGCTGCTCATGGAGAATGGTGAACAATTGCTGTCTTCTGACTTCTCACTCCTAGAGGCCAGCTAGAAGTCACCTGTGGGGATGGGGATGGGCTGGAGGCAGTGAGCTCTGGGTTCACAGACTAATTCAGGCATCGGACAGCTCTGAGACCCTGGACAAGATACTCTCTTCTCTGTATACCTGTTCCTTTGTAGATAAATCGGGGTTAAACAGTAATAGTGCTGCATCCATTAGAATGCTTTGGGATGCAGGTAAAAGGAACCCCAACATACATTGGTTAAAACTCTGCAAAAATCTACTATTCCACATAACAGGAAGACCATAGGTAGAGTGGCCTTTGGGTTATAGTAAGTCCCCAACTACAATTTGCACTTACCTAATTTGCTATTATAGGTAATAAGTAAATGTACCTGTTCCAACTTACATACGAATTCAACTTGTCTTGTCTGTAACCCGGGGACTCCCTGTATGGATTTAGTAGCACAATGATGTCCATGAAGATGTAGTTTTCCTCATCTTTTCACTCTGTCATTGTCAGAGTTAGCTTCATCCTCTGGCACGCAGTGGGATGGCTGTCCAAGTTGTAGGTGTCATGCCCACACATAGCTACAAGCAGTGAAGAGTAGCCATCAATTCTTTTTTTTTTTTTTTTTTGCAGTTTTTGGCCAGGGCTGAGTTTGAACCCACCACCTCTGGCATATGGGGCCAGAGCCCTACTCCTTGAGCCACAGGCACCACCCGCCATCAATTCTTATGTCTCCCTCCTAGCAATAAAAAGTTTCTCAAAAGCTTCTACCAGATTTTTTCCCTCACCTCTTATTGGGCAGAACAAAGTCACATGCTAACTTCTAAGCCAATCATTGGCAAGGGGAATAGTATTGCTGTGAGTAGTTGAAACCAATTATCTGTAGCACAGTGGCTGTTGGGAAGCCAACTACCTACTTTCAAAGGATGCATTTAAGGAGGATCTGGTGTGCTAAATGGCCAGCCCAGTGGGACTTCTGCTTTTTTCAACTTTGAATCTAGGACACTGCAGCCCCTAGGACACTGGAAATACTCAGCAACTAGTGAGTGGATGAATGAATGAAGAATTTCTTTCCTCATTTCTCCAGGGTCCAACTCAATGATCTCTGGATGACCTCAATGCCCAAACGAAGCCACAAAATTAGTGGAGTGTGAACAAATCAGAAAATAATTTGAACTCTTTGGAAGGCTCTACTGAAGACATGAGTGGATCTAGGCCAAGTTTAAGTTATCTATGTCCAAAAATACTCAATTCATCAATAGGCACCCTTGGGTTAGGGTGGGCACTTGTTGATTTTATGGTGATGTTGCTGCTGTTAGTGTTTTAAATAAATCATTCCTGGTATTGAGAAGATTTTGGAAGCCTTGTTTATCAATATGATTACAAACAGCCACTGACGTCCAGAATAAACAGCCAACTTGGTTTCAGTAGTGGAAAAACCAAACATTTCAGCCAGGGAAAATGAAATGGACAGCGTTGACCACTGCTAATTGGAATGCAGGTGGTCGCTATCTGACATGGCAGCTGTTAGCTTGTTTTCCCTCACACAGAGCCACAGTGGAAGAGGGAGGGTGGCTGCCTTCATCTTCCATAGTAAATTAGGTTCCCTCTGAGAATTCATACTGGAGATTACCAATCAGAACCCCATTCAAATAAAAGATACAGCATCCTTGTGGTCACTTTCCTACCAGTAAGACCCTCTGTGGCTGGGGAAAGGGATTACTCGTCTGCAAGGTAGGGTGTGGATGACCTGCTAAACCTTGGGAAACATAGAAGGCAATGTTGAGTGGATGATGGGATCATATATACGGCCCACAGTTCTACTATGAGTTTTGGCAATTGTGATAATGGCACAATTTGCTGATGATTTTTCCCTCCTTGTCCACTTTTTTTTAAAAATCTTATAATATTATTTTAAAACATTAAAAATTTAAAAAATTAAAAATAAACATTATTTTATTTTCTTCTATATAGGCATCTTCCCCCAAGTAATGTTGCTAGAACAACTTGAGTATGGGTTTTTTTGGTTCAAGGTAAACATATCAAAAAAATAAAAAAGAACTAGCTTATCTCTGTTATACAGAGTTGTGATATAAAAATTATTTATAGGCTGTATGTTTCAGAAATCAGGTAGCTACACTGTAATCCTCCTGAAGAAACTTTCTTATGAAGCCTATGTGATAGAAAGAAAAGGTATAACTAAAGTAATTAAAATATCTCCTGATCATAATACTTAAGACCATGAAAGGAATGTTTTAGTTTCCTCCACAAAGAAACACCAAGATCTTTTCATAATCTCCCTTGGTTTCATCCATGATGGCTTGGCAAAGAAAGAAGCCATATATCTTCTGATAGAATGCTTTGATATCATTCATGTCAATTTTAGAACGGGAAACCATAATCCTGATCAATTCCTTAGGACAAGTTCCAGCACCCTTCATGGCATGATGAAGCTTCCCTGCAAAGAAAGCTGGTTTGCTGGTAGCACACTTCACGATGGGGCATTTCTCAATGTCACCTTTTATTTCCAGGTCCAGAGCTTTGTTCATGTCATGCTTACTGTACTTGGTATATTTCTGAAACACTCTGCGAAGATGGGGGTAGCTCCTGGTGGTTGGAATGGTAACAAACAGGTTGGCATCTGTCCCCTTTCTCTTTTCTCCTGCTTCATGCAAGGCCCGGGCATCCGTATCAGCCAAGTCTTCATTCACACCAAAATCCTCACTTCGGTCACCCTTAGCAAGAGAAAGCAAAGCCTTCCGGAAATCTCCAGATGTGTCTGAGGTTCTATCTTTGGCCAGATCTCTTTTCAGTTCGTCTCTGTAGACTCTGTTAATTTCTCTGATTTCTTTGTTACTTCTTGATGTCAATATTTCAAGCAGAGTGCCTCCATCAGTTCCAAGGCCCTTCATGGCAGCGTGGAGTTCATCAGCATCAAACTGTGCTGGGGTTTTTAGCAGTGCTAAAGCAACTTCCTCCAGGGGGCCTGTAAGGGTCGTCTTCAGTACTTCATCCAGGGGCTTTCCCTTCTCCTGGAGATGTGCCGCTTTGATCTCTTGACTCTGAGCATTGGTTCTCTTAGTTAATATGTCAGTGATGGTCCTTTAATCTGCACCTTTAACCGTCAGGGCTTGGTGGATGACAGCAACATCTGCAGATGGATCGAAGGAAGAATGGGGCTCACCCCGACCCAGGACCACCTTTGGATGACTTCACGGTATTAACGTACTGCTGCTCTTCATTTTCAACAAACCAGGCCTGCTTGAGGAATTCGGATACCATTGCCATTTTTAAAGAAGTGTCTGTGTTTCCATCCTCTTCCAGAGAACTAAACAGAGATTCTGCTCTGAAAGTTTCTCCCTTGTCCACTTTTAGACAGTTCACTGTGGGTGGGGTGTATCTTCCTAACACCTTTGATAATAGGCTGGGGCATGCAACTTGTTTTAGCCAATAGCAAATGTTTAGATATATTCAGGTAACTGTGGGCCAATTCTGAGCTCAAGCCTTAAATGGTGCCTGCCTTTTCACTGAATGTTTTGAGAGTTCTCTTCTCTGCCTTTAGAAGGGTATGTCCTGGGTGTTCGTGGTCCCAGAATGAAAGACAAGTATAGCAGGGCCAAATCTAACCTATAGAGCCATCTCCAGCTGATTCACATAACTGTAAAATACATACATACACACATAAGTGTTGACTTGGGTAAAGCTCAGAGATTTTTGCATTATTTTATCATGATTGCAGTAGAAATACAATCTGAATATTATATTAATTATATATTAACATACTATAATTATATTATATAATAATAATAACACTTAACTATGCAGCAGTCTGCACTTGCCATCACGGTGACCTCAAGAAACAGGAATTGTCACCCTCATTTTCGAGATCAGATAACTGAGGCTCTATGAAGTTAGGAGACTTGTTCAAGGTCACTCAATCACAAAGCTGCAGAGCTTCCATAGCCCCCAAGGCTGGGTTCTCCCCCTGTGTTCTGCTCCACTCGCACAAATGATCAAGAATACAAGTGTAGGTGAGTCTGAATGCAGAGGTGTGTACACCTAAATTGATCCTAAGCAGTTATGGATTTCTTTGTTTCTCCTCTACTCCCGCTGCTTCACTTGACTAACCTTAAGGAAAAAACAAGAATTAAAGTGTAATTACTTCAGGGCACGAGACCACGGCTCTGTCCTCTGAGCACCAGCAGGAGAATAGGAGCCTCTTTGGGAATTCCCCTCTCCAGAAACCCTGGGAGCTGAACCCAAGCTGGAAATTCTTCAGAGGTCCTGGAAGGGATCTCAGGTGGATGGGTCACTGTTACCTGGACAGGTCTCTGAGCGCCTGCCAGGCAGAGTAGTTGGAGGATTCCACGAGATGGTCCCCAGAGAGTGACAAGCAGAGCATCTGGCTCCTCTGAGAAACGTGATGTACTCACATTGTGGTTGCTATGGTCATCCATCACCCTAGATTCTGGGATAACAGACAATGATTACCCTGGGTTCTAGGGGTCAGAAAAATCTCCATTTAACGGCTAAAGAGTAAATATTGTAGGCCTTGTGGGCCATACGGTGTCTATTGCACTACTCACCAGAGCTGTCATAGCGGGAAGGTGGCCACAGACAATACAGTGTGTAAATGAAAGAGCTGGGCTGTGTTCCAGGAAAACTTAATTGTCATGAACTGGCAGTGGGCTGCATATGGACCGTGGTTAGCCGACCTTTCGCCCAAGGAAACCAGAGATGGGACGTCCACTCTCACAGTCCTGGTTCCTCAACTTGGACCCCAGACGGTTTGTTTACATCAATTCTAGATGTCATTGCAAAGCACCAGTGAACTGGGTGGGAGGAAGCATTTATCCCTTGCTAAGTGGAGGGCAAATTCACAGTGCATCAAAGCATGGGCTCTAACTCCGACAGATGAGAGTACAGAGCCCCGTTCTGTCAGCTGCTGCGTATGACTACGCGCAAGAGCCCCTCTCTGTTCAAGTTTCGATTTCTGCATGTGTAAAATGGAAATAATAACAAACCTCATTTCACAGGCTTGTGGGGAGGATAAAATCACGTCAAGTGCTTAGCTACCTTGCCAGAATGTGTAAGGACTTCTTCAAAGCGCCAGAGGAAGAGAGAGCATTACTGAGACCCGAGGAAGCAGGAAGGAAAAAAAATCAAGATGGAAAATGCTGACCTTCTATTAGCATCTCATACATGGAATTTCTCAGCATGTAAACCGCTTAACTTTCAGCAAGGCTGACATTTAGGGGCTGATAAGCTCAGGTGTTGTTCAGAGCCAGGAAGGTTTTTTTAACAGGACACTGAGAATCTCAGCATTATGATCCCAACGCCTCTAATCTTACCCCTAAAGCAGGTCTAGGCACCACTGGGGCTCCAGGACCCAACCTTTGCTGGGAACTGGGCACCCTGATGCCACACCAGCAGGATGGGAGATGCAGGAGGGAGCCCGGTGGGTGGGTGGGTATTATTCTCCTGATGGTCCAAAGCAGAGGGAAGTTCGGGGGGGAAGCACAGATTAACCCTGGAAAGCAAGAGGATTTAAAAGATTAAAAAGGGTAAAGAGCAATGAATGCTGATCTACTGGATACTCTGTCCTCAGAGCGTCGGGTGCCCCAACATCCCAATTCCAATAAGCGCTTTAAAAAATTCATGAGGTTTTTATTTCTCTGTGTCTTTATTCAGGGCCTCAGGATAAACTCTGTTCCTGTCGTGGGCAAGTTCTAGGGGGAAGGTACAATTTGTACAGTTCACGCTAATAAATTCCACAGTGTTGACATGTTCAGTCACTAATGCCCCTTAGCAGTTCCAGGCCCTATTAATGCGGGTGGCCAGAGGGAGGAAGGACACCTGTCTCTGCCTTTATTCCTCCTTTTTTTTGTTTCCGCTCTCCTCCTTTCCTTCCTTTCTGAGGGGCTTCCCCCTGTCAGGCACTGGGGACATAGAGATGAAAAGGCCACTGAAGGTCACAGTCAGGTGGAGAAGATGATGTTTTCATGGAGGGTTCTAAAGTAGTGTACAGGAAGGGGTAGGAAGGTGTCCTCAGGACTGTCCCCCAAGTCACGCTGAATAGTCACACTGGCAATGGGGGCAGGACAAGGGCAGGACAGGGGTAGGGAGACATAATCCTCTACTCCAGGCCTCCATCAGAAAGGGCAGACCCTATAACACTGCTGCTTTTTCCTAGAAACTACCTAATGTCCAACAATAGGGGCCAGTTATGTCAGTTGTGTTACTTAGGGGCATATTATGCAGTTAGTAAAGTGAAGGTTGTGTAGTGACATAGAAAGAAGCTTCCAGACTAACTCTAGCAAGGAAAAGGGAAAACCTAGTTTCTGCCAAATGAAAAGATGAGAGAAACCTCATGAGATCCAAATGTCCAGGAGAGCTGAATCGGGAGTGGAGAGTATTTTGGGAACTGGCTCTTATGCCTGTCTCCCTGCTGGATTTGGACACTTGGGATCGTGCGGTAGTGAAAATCTCCAGCCTACCCATAAATGGGTTGTGCTCAGAGGCCCCAGGGCCAGAGCTTCTGGAAGCGGCAGGGGTCCCTGGGACAGTCATGGACCCCAAGGCAAGACCACCCACACCAAGAAGCCTGGGGAAGGAGGATGGATGTGGTCCTGATGGCAGTGCCCACATTAGGATTCATTTCTCAGTTTGTCAGATCCCAAAGCAAACCTGGATGCACTTCTGAAAACACTGAGCAAAAAGCATGGATTTTACTTAAGGTTTGGGGGGGCCAGAGAATGGCAATTACAAAGCAGATCTAAAAGCAAAGCCTCCTAACCCCCCTTCCAGTTTCTCTGTCTTCCCAAGATTTCTCCTGGCAGGTGCCAGTCCTCTCTCTGTCTCCCTCTCTGACAGCTTTCTCTCGTCAAGCTTGTTCTCTCTCCACCATGTCCATCTTGCTTCCCCAAACCCCCTCGTCATGCATGCCCAACCTGTGAACAATACTAATCCCCAGCCACTGGCCATACCCCTCCCACATCCAGCTTCCCCATCCTGCTCCAAATTTCTTCCCTGGGAGTCTAAAGTTCCTCCCAGCATTCTCTCCATCTGGCATAACACTGCAGTGTGGTAACATAAGTCTCTGGTGAATGGCATGGGCTCTAAATTCAGACTTAATTTTTGTAAGCCGGGTGACCTCATATAAGCAGCACCATTCTGCTGGATCTGTTTTCCCATCTACAAAATGAGGATAATACGAGCATGTGCCCACAAAGATGTTGTCTCAAACAAGATGACGTATGCAAAGTGCTGGCCTGTGAGAGAGATGCAGTCCCCGTTAGCTAGCAGCACTATTATTCATCCCCTAGAAAATCCTGTGAGGTTGGTAGGGCAAGGACTATGGTTCTTTTCTTTTCTCTCTCTTTTTTTTTTTGGTCACGAACAAACCAGGAACCAGAGAGGTGAGTTGGCTTGTCGAAGGTTGTACAGAACCAAGCAGCCAAGTCAGTGGTCAAACCCAGTCCCTTGAGTCCAGACTCTTTGGTTTCACCCAACTCCATGCGATCAAGCCCTAAGCAAGCAGGTACTAGTGGTTGTGAGCCTCCACATCTGGGGTTTTACATCATAGGTCCGTCCTAGAGGTCAAGTCCTGCACAGGCAGGTACTGGTGAACAGGTGAAGGGGCTCAGGGGTGGGAGGCTGGACTGGAGGTCACCGACAGTCTGGATCTCCTTGAGCTCTCTGTGGAGAGAAGGCTCCCCTTCTTGGCCTCGGTTCTCAGAGGCTCAACATTAAATTATGATGATAGATGACATCGGATTCTGCTGCCTTCTAGCCCCTGACAATTACATTTCTCCCTTGTTCTCCGTGACTCTGGAGAACATCTTGCTGTTTTCAGCAGAGTCTGGAGTGACCTGTGGAAAGTTTGGTTCCCTTGCAAGCCATTTCTCACATCAGCCACCTGGGGACTATCTACAGGGTTTGACTGTGTGATGTCCCTCTTCAGAGTATTGTCATCAATCACCTTAAAATTCAAAGGTTGTCACTGGACACCTAGCTAGCTGCCAAGATCCTCTCTCTCACCCCTACCAGCATCATCACTGGGTACTTCACGGTATAGCATGGTGGTTAGGGAATGCTGGAGTAAGGCGGATGTAGGATCAAAAACTGAATGTGACTTTATGATGAGATTAAATTAAATTAAAATACTGGTCAGGCATTTCATAGAATGTCTCCCTATTAGGATTTGTCTCATATATAAAAAATAATAATTTGGGAAGGCTATGTTGGCCAGTTTGATGAAAGCATAGCGAATTGTATGTAAAACCAGCACATTGTACCCCATGATTGCCTTAATGTACACAGCTATGATTTAATGAAAAAAAAAAGATAATATCTTCTTAAGGTTCATCCATGTTGTTTTACAATTAAATAAAAAAAGGAAGAGAAAAACAATAGCAGGATCCTTCAGGTGGCTTTGCAGTACAATTAAGAGATCTGAATTAGGCTTGGCGCCTATAGCTCAACCGGCTAAGGCGCCAGCCACGTACACCTAAGGTGGTGGGTTCGAATCCCCAGCCCGGACCTGCCAAACAACAATAACGGCTGCAACCAAAAAATAGCCAGGCGTTGTGGCGGGCACCTGTGGTCCCAGCTACTTGGGAGGCGGAGGCAGGAGACTTGCTTGAGCCCAGGAGTTGTAGGTTGCTGTGAGCTGTAATGCCATGGCACTCTACCCAGGGGGACAGCTTGAGGCTCTGTCTCAAAAAAGAGAGATCTGAATTATCAGGTATACACTTACTCTTTTGTTTAATTCTTTTAAAGGACAACAGGATAAAGTGAATATTTTGGAGCTCAAGCATACAGTGTAAAGATTACCATATACTAACTACAGAAACCTGACATACAAACAGGGCCGTTTGAAACAACTGATGAGGCATAAATTAGTTCTTGTTTTCATTAGAACAGGAGTATTCATTTTAATTGTGAAAAAATTCATATAGATAACACTAACAATAAATCAGAATAGAGTCAAAGAAAAAAAATATTTTTCTCAAGTTCTTCTCCATATGATTTTAAAGCAACAGCACCTTGGAAGATAAATTATGCTTTTTGACCTCCAAGTGGAATCTAAGATATTTACGATAAATCTCATTTGGTAAAATACTGAAAATAATAATAATAATTTGGGTGCATCATTTAATCTCTCTGAGCGTCCATGACTTCATCTGTAAAATGGATATTTATATAATGGAAAACAGATACTTCACAGGGCTGTGATAATTCAGTGAGACTGTATCAGTTAGCTATGCCTACAACAATGCCATTTAATAAATAACCCTAAAACCTCAGTGGCACCTGAACATTGCCAGTCTATAGAAGAGGAAATATCAGTACCCAACATACACATAAGAAAGCTTCACTGCATTAGTAAATGAAGAAAGGAAAGATAAATAAAAGGCAAGATATTGTTTTTTACCTATGTCTAGTTGGCAGCATTTTAAAATATAGTCTTGTCTTTACAGAACAGTTTTAGATTAACAGGAAATTGGAGAAGATAGTACAGAGTTCTCAGTTTCACCTGTTAGCGACATCTTAATATAGGTCATTTTTTTTCAACTAAGGAACCAATAATTATTAGCTGAAGTGCAGATTTTATTAAACTACTCTTAGGTTTTAACCTAATGTCCTTTTATCAGGTCTGGGATTCCACACAGGTAGCATATTACATGTAGACCTCGTGTCTCCCCTTGACTGTGACAGTTACACATATTCCTTGCTTTTGGATGACCTGGATAGTTTTGAGGAGTACTTCTCAGGTACTTTGTATAATACCCCTCTATTAGGATTTGTATAATTATTTTTTTTTAAATAAGAAATAATTGTGGTGGTCACCTGTAGTCTCAGCTACTTGGGAGGCTGAGGTAAGGGAATCGCTTAAGCCCAAGAGTTTGAAGTTGCTGTGAGCTGTGACACCACGACACTCTACCAAGGGAAACATAGTGAGACTCTGTCTCAATAATAATAATAAATTAAATAAAGTAAAATGAGAAATAAGACCAGAGAGATAAATGCAATTCTCATCACATTATTTCCAGGGTACATTTTATCGGCATGACTCATTACTGTCGGTAATTGGCCTTGGTCACTACGGCTCAGGTAGTCTTTGTTAGGTGTCTCCATTGTAAAGCTACTGGTCTTTCTCCCTGTTAATACCATACACTTTGGAAGGAAATTATTATCCATAATCCACACCTGAAGAGTGGTGAGGTACTCTCTCTCTCTTTGAGAGCAAAGAATCTACATAAATTGTTTGGAAATCTGCCTGGAAGATTTGTCTTTTCTCTCTTATTAAGTTCTTCAGTCATTGGTTTACACTAGTATGGACACAGATACACATATATTTGATTACTTTGAGTTATAATATAATTGTTTTATTTATCTTCAAATTATTCCGCATTGAGTCCAGGTGCAGCGGTTTATACCTGTAATCCTAGCACTCTGGGAGGATGAGGCAGGAGAATGACTTGAGCTCAGGAGTTCAAGACCAGCCCGAGCAAGAGTGAGCCTGCATCTCTACTAAAAATACAAAAATTAACTGGGTGTGGTGGCAGGCATCTGTAATCCCAGCTACTTGGCAAGTTGAGGCAGGAAGATGGCCCAGGAGCTTGAAGTTGCTGTGAGCTAGGCTGACATCATAGCAGTCTAGCCTGGGGTGATAGAGTGAGACTTTGTCTCAAAACAAAACAAAACAACAAAATTCAAATTATTCCACATATGGCTACTGGAAGATTTGTTGGTTCGATACACACTCATCATTTTTTATTTTTAGCACATCCTTACAATCTGGCAGTCTTAGACGTTTCAGGCTTATCCTGTGTATTTACTGCTCCCGTCATCGAATCAGCTATTTCTACAAGAACCTCTGGAGAATGGTATTAGAAACCAAGTGCTGGCGTTGGGCATTCCTGTTGCGTTGGTGTGTCTTTGCTTCTAGCCCTTCTCAGCAGATATACGATGTCATGCACATATCTACAAATATTTCCACATGTAGTCATCTCTGTTAAGCTGCTCATATGGATTAAGCTGCCCACATTAGCCTAATTCATAGGAAGCTAAGCATAAATTCATACCCATGCCCCAGCTCTAATTTATCACCACATGGATCACCTAGCCTCCCACCCTTGCCGATCTGTGAATTCCCACTCCAGCAGTGAGGAACCTGGCTCTTAGCGTGTCATCCACTTACTTAATTTTTCGCTTCCAGCGTACATGCATGGCAGTATCAGAATTGTTAACCTATACCCACAGGGGAAACAACTTTATCAGCTAGAGTACAGTTCTTTTTTTTTTTTGAGACAGAGCCTCAAGCTGTTCCCCTGGGTAGAGTGCCGTGGCATTACAGCTCACAGTCACCTCCAACTCCTGGGCTCAAGAGAGTCTCCTGCCTCCGCCTCCCAAGTAGCTGGGACCACAGGCGCCCGCCACAATGCTGGGCTATTTTTTGGTTGCAGCCGTCATTGTTGTTTGGCAGGCCCGGGCTGGGGATTCGAACCCGCCACCTTAGGTGTACGTGGCTGGTGCCTTAGCCAGTTGAGCTATAGGGCCAAGCCTAGAGTACAGTTCTTAAAATGTGCAATTCCTTTTGCCTTTAGTCTTACACACTCCCTTTATTTCCAAAGTTATGCCAGCAACTTTTCTCCCACCCCCTTAGCATGGTTGTTTTGCACATTTGTGAAGCATTTAGATTCTTTGTCATACTCTACATTTCTTCCTGGGACCCCAACTTCCTAAAGGGGTCCTTCCTTTTAATTGCATTGATCAAGGTTCATTCTTTGTACTAGGACGTTTCACAGATTCTGACAAATCCACATACATAATGTATGGAAGCCGCCATCCAATGCAGAACACTGTTACTCTCTCTAAAATACCTTTGCTTCTCCTATTATCCTTCACCCTTCTCCCCAGTCCCCTAGACTATTTTATTCTCCCTATAGTTTTGCCCTTCCCAGAATGAGTGATGACATTTTCAAGTGCTAATGGTTAGTACCGCTGAGGGTGTAAAGAAATAGGCCTCTGTTATGTTGCATATTGCAGTTTGTGCACCTCTAGCCCAAATGCCTTAAAAAAAAAAAAGAATTAGAAGACAAAAGAGTGCCCATGTTCTATGTTTGACAAAAGTCCACTTCTGGTAGTGGACTATACCAGACCACTACCAGTCCACTACCAGTGGACTTTTTTAGAACTAATTCTAAATGAGCACAATGATTTGCTATTATAGTGAAATCGTCCACTCACCCATTCAACAATATTTAGTGTGTGCTTACTAAGCACTAAGCATTGCTATAGGCACTGGAGATCATGACTAAATGAAACAGACAAAAATTCCCGCCCTCACAAATCATATACACCCTATAGAGCTTATATCTTAGTGACTAAAGAGAGACACCCAAGTACCATGTTTCCCTGAAAATAAGACCTACCCTCAAAATAAGCCCTAGCAGGATTTCTATGCATTTGTGAAATATAAGCCCTACCCCAATGATAAGACCTAGTGATGGGTGTGGCTCTGCTACGTATCTGCATAGCCACGCCATGCATTTCAGCTCAGAGAGGAAGACATCCCCTGAAAATAAGCCCTAGTGTGTCTTCTTGAGAAAAAATAAATGTAAGACAGTGTCTTATTTTCGGGGAAACACAGTATGTACACATACACGCCTGTCTATACACACTGGCATATTGTGATGGTGATAGGAGTTTGAAGAACATAAATCAGGAAGGCCATTAGGCAATACCAGTGTGGCTGGTAGAGTGGTTTGCCTCACTGCCTGCAGAGCCCTTTGGGGAGTAGAGGAGCTGACAGTCCTGGGGTGTTTTGTGGTGGCTAACATGAACAATGACAACAGGCACTGAGAGTCTCAGGCAGAGAGCAGTGGTGAAGCTGAGAGCATTTGCAGGAGAAAAAGAAAGGGGTGCAAGTTTTGTGAGCATACAGAGTCCTGAGTGGCCTCTCACCCTGTCGGTGCTGGCTGAGGGAGAGGGCAGGGAGTTTTAATTGGAACACACAAGACTCCGGGGGTTCCTCCTGGCTTGAGAAAAGCACCATCCTGACCTTAAAAAACATGTGTTGACAGATACTTGATGACATGAAAAGAAGTTCATGATGTGTTTTAAATGAATAAAAAGCAAGTAAAGACGATATAAAATATGCAGAAGAAAATTAAATAGAATGTTCTCTCTGGGTAATGGTAATTTTAAAAAATTTCTTCTTTTATCTCATGTGTGTTTTCCTCAGTTTCTACAGTCACAATGTACACCGTTTTTGTCATTATGAGGGGAAAAGAGAGAGAACAACTGTAAAGAATTTAGGACCGGATTTAGGGACTGTGTTCACTAAGAATTAGTCATGGTGGCTCAGTGTCTGTAGATCAGTGGTTAGGACACCAGCCACATACAGTGGAGCTGGTGGGTTTGAACCCAGCCTGGGCCTGCTAAACAGCAGTGACAACTACAACAAAAAAACCCCAAATAGTCGGGTGTTGTGGCGAGCACCTGTAGTCCCAGCTACTTGGGAGGCTGAGGCAAGAGACCTGCTTAAGCCCAAGAGTTTGAGGTTGCTGTGAGCTGTGATGCCACAGCACTCTATTGAGGGAGGCAGTAGTGAGACTCTGCCTCAAAAAAAAAAAAAAGGAATTAACCATGGTGTTTGAAGAGATATATCATGACTCTCCTCCATAACTCCATAATACCACCCCTACCCTGTAGTGGGTGCCTACTATCTCTGCCTGCCCTTCCCACTGGGGACCTCCTAGATGCCACATTTGCTTCTCTGAAATATCCTTTGGGTTTCCCTGATGCTTGGTGGGACCCTGAGAGCAAGCCTAGGACTGGGAGGAGATCCCTCAACCTAGATTTAAGAATTTTATCAAAGCAGACAAAGGGGGTTTCTCCTACGTACCACAAAGGCCTCTACGCCTCTGACTCCTATTCTCTGCACTTGAGAACACCTCAGTATGTGACCCAGTACTGAAGGACATCTGCCCTGAATTAGCAAAAGGCAGTGTCAACCTTGATGAGGACACAGAGTGAGCACAAGGCAACGTCATCCAGAGTGAGACCAACATGTTTGGTACAGAAATTGGCTTCATTGCCTCATGGAAACGCCTCTCTCGTGCTGGAGGATTTACCAGACCTCACTTAATTTCTTCCCCTACTATCACCCATGCCTGGAAGTTAGAGGTAAATGAGACATAGATCCAGCCCTCAGAGTGCAGGGAGTGATGGAAGTCATAGGCACAGACCATCTTAATACCAGGCTTACAATAAAAAGCAACAGAAAAGAGCAGTTGAGGAAACCGAGCACTTATTTCTACCTAGGTTTGGAGTCGTGGGGAAGATCTTTGAACTTTGTGCAAACGGAGATCCAGGAAACTGAGCAGGAAGGACTTACTCTAAGGGGAAAACGCAGGGACAGAGTAAAATAAGAAACAATCCTGTGAATGTGAGGAATGAGAAGAAAACTCTCTTGCATCTTTATATTTCATTTTTCAAAATAGCAATAGCTTTACCATTCTACTGACTAGGAAAGTATTTTATGTTCCCAATAAAAGTAGCTGCATCTAGTCCAGTGAGAGGTCAGTGTGTAACTGACTCCATCAGTCTCATTAGTTGGACATTTGGGTTATCTTCCAAGTTTCCACCACTAATAGTGACTCTGTAATGAATGTATGTGTATGTGTGTAGTGAACAATTAAGTTCATGAACTCATCCTAGAAAAAGTGCGGCATACCTCCTGGCTGAATATCACTATGGGCACCGCTGGGGACTCCCCTTGGAAGATACGCACTGATACCAGCACCTAGTCTGGTGCTAACTTTATCTCGGATGAGCTCTCAACTTAATTGTCACACCTCATACCACAACAGCTCTGATGGCCATTCCCAAAAAAAGAGTTCCAAAACTGCTTTGAAGGGTGAACTAGGCACTGGTGTCGGTACGTGGCTTCCCGAGGGGAGTTCCTGGATGTGATATTCAACAATTAGTTACGTAGCACTTTTTCTAGGATGAGTTTGGGAACTTAATTGTCTGACTCATGTATTGCACTTGTCCAATTTTCATCTCAGAATAAATTCCTAGAAGAGAATTCAATTTCAACATGTATGTCTCAAGGTTTTCAATATATACCACAAAATTCCCTAAATGGACTGACTTATGCACTTAGGCAGGTGAGCGGCCATGCATCCGCAGTTGCCTGATTACATATTGTCATTCTTTTTTATCTGCTTGCTCTGTGGGATGATGCCGTGGGACCTCATGAGCCAAATGTTACGAACTAGTCCATCCCCATTCTCCTTATCCCCTTCCATTCACTGAGCTCAGTGGCTCAGATGAAAACCTCCAAAGTCCCCCCACCTCACCGCACCCACACACATCACACTTGGAAATGCCCCTGGGCTCTCTTTGTGCCTTTCCCAGGGATAGGTTGAGCTGATAAGCAAGAGCGGATTGCTTATCAGCTCTACCTAAAAGCAACATTTTATTCATTTTTCTTGGATCAGGTTCTAAAAACTTTAGTTGGAGGTGAAGAGTCCTGTGTCATGATGGAGGGATGACCTGGCCCTTAATTAATGTGGGCACTGGCATCTCTGAAGCCGTGTCCTCCCCTCACACAGAGTGCTTAGAGCCTCCAAGACAGAGCTCTGTGATGAGCATCCTTGGCACTCTGAACATATACCCTGTGTTTCTGCCATTTGTGAGCCAGTGCTTCCATAATTTAGAGATGCTGAGAGGGTGGGAAGCCCTGGGATTTTAAGAAAAGGGGTCTGGGGTGATGTTTGACCAAAAACATCTTTTTTTTTTTTTTGAGACAGAGCCTCAAGCTGTCCCCCTGGGTAGAGTGCTGTGGCATCACAGCTCACAGCAACCTCCAACTTCTGGGCTCAAGGGAGTCTCCTGCCTCAGCCTCCCAAGTAGCTGGGACCACAGGCGCCCACCACAATGCCTGGCTATTTTTTGGTTGCAGCTGTCACTGTTGTTTGTCGGGCCTGGGTAGATTCGAACCCACCACCTTAGGTGTATGTGGCTGGTGCCTTAGCCACTTGAGCCACAGGCACCAAGCCAGACCAAAAACATCTTTACAATATCTAGTTCCAAGTCTCTCTATGCACTGGGTAAACCAGGCTCATTAAGGAGGAAAAGTGAAGCACAGAGAAGGGGAGACATCTGCATGAGGTCACACAGCAAACCTCCCTGCCTCAAACCTCATGGCTCTGAATCCCCCGTTAGAGCTTGCTGCCTCCCCTGTGGCAAACTCCTGGTTCTAAATCTCAGCATACTGTGCATCTCAGGCAGAGGGTTGTTTATGGTGTTGTATTACCAGGCTTTTAAAAGTCCAGATGGTTCCAGTCGTGGGATGTCTGTGGGCCATAAAACTGTCATCCTCACAACTCAAGCCTCTTGTGGTAATGATGTAATCTATTTGCAGAGAAGGGCCCCAGTCTAGACTGTCACCAGAGCAGCCACCATGGATGGAGGCACAGCTGGGAATTGTGTTCATGATGATTCTATCATGAACTGTGCAAAGTAACTTTCCTTCCACTGTGTTCTCAAGTACGTAAGGGCCTGGTGTGTTGAGAGCAGGAATCAGACCTCTGTCCCCATCTCATCTCATGCTTCTCCATCTCCTACTTCTCCTCCCTAAGCAGAGCTGCAGAGTCTGTCTTTCTGTCTGCTTCCCTGAACCCCTGCATGCACCATTTACACTTTGGGGAAGGTCCTCCCTTGCTTTTTGGCTTCAAGGCCAGCTTAGAACTGTGGGTACAAATTTCAGCTCTGAAGCTAACTCTTTGACCCAGGACAAACCACTTCACCTTTTTTTTTTTTTTTTTTTTTTTTTTGCCGTTTTTTGGCCGGAGCCAGGTTTGAACCCGCCACCTCTGGTATATGGGGCTGGTGCCCTACTCCTTTGAGCCACAGGCGCCGTCCAACCACTTCACCGCTTTGATCATTTATTTCTTCATCTTTCAAATGCTGTCAGTAATGGATCCAGACTCAAGGGTTGGATTGTCACAGGATTAAGCAAAATCGGATTCATGAACTGAGGTTGAAGAAATTTTGGTTATAACAGAAGCCTGCTTATACTAACTATAGCCAAACAAAGGGAGCTGAGGATTTGCTCAAAAAGGGTCCAGACACAGTCTTAAACTTAGAGTACAAAGTAAGTTCAACATCTTCCTCCTAAGGTCCTACCTGCACCCCCCCTCCCGCCTCATGCTAACTGACCCTACTTGAATGTTTCATGGCTCCCAGGGGCAGGATATCTACCAGGAGAAGCTTCCACAGAAAACAGCAAAGGCTGGAGTCCAGGTAGGGCTTGGTTAAATTCTGGGCTTCTGGTCCAGCTAAGAGCATTGCAGGGCCAGATTCTGCACAGATCAGTTACCTGAGGTCAGGAGAGGACTGTCCCACACTCCCAGGTATAAAACTAAGCCTCCAAATTGGAGGGCTTAGCCTCAGCTTTTTTGGTTTCCATCCCACTTCCCAAGAATCCTGAGTAGGCTCTATGAGATTAGGGAATAATGTCTGTCTTATTTATCATTGTGTACACGGTATCCAGAACATGAACCTGCCACACAGGAGCCATTATAGTTGAATGGATGGATGGATAGATGGGTGAATGAATCATGGTATGAAATATCAGCCCCAATTCATGATTAAGAAATTTTATAAATGAACACCTCTGGCAATTTAGCATTTTGAAATAGCTAGATATTTAAATAGAAAAAGTAAGTCAACATTTTAAAATTCATAGGCTAAGAACTTGCTGACCACATCAATTTGCCATCTTCACATTGTATTAAGTAACGAATGGTCGCAATTATGCATGTAAATATATTTACAAAGGACGTCTCTGAACATATGGGTGTGATTTCTATTGATGCCTCTGGAATAGAATTGGGTCAAAAGCTACTGGGAAACTGGGCTGAGAGCAAACATTTATTGAGCGTGCATTAAAGGCCAAGTTGTTTTGCTGAATGATAACCTGTCAGATCCTCTCTCAGCCCTGTGCAGAAGGTATTTCCATCCCTGTTTTTCAGACAAGAAAACTGAGGTGCAATAAGGTTACATGTCCTCTGGGAGGCCACACAGGTGGGGAGGTGGTAGAGCTGGGCTTCAAATTCAGCTTTTCTCAGTCCCCAAACCCACATTGTCATTGCTGCTCTACGTGGCCTGACCAGAAGCAGGTCTCATGGGAGGGAAGGAACGGAGTGACCGTTGTGTAAGGATTGAGTCCTGTATTAGTGTTATCTTGTTAATCTCACAGCAATTCTATAAGGCGAGGATTACGCTGTTATTACTCATGCTTCCCAGGTGGGGAAACTGAGATTTGAAGCTGAAAGCCACTTCCCAGGTCACTGGTTTAATCCTCAGGAAAGCTCTTTGAGGCCAATTGGATTTCATGGCAATATGACTCTGGTGAAGGCAGACAATGGACCTGGGACTCGCAGGTTTCCTCAGTGCCCTCCATTCCTTCATTACACTCTCCTTGGAGTCACAGCATTTTGACTCTGGTTAAAATTCAAATCGTACCTGGAAGGGATAACACAGAAAACCATTATCAGCCTGGAATAAAGCCAGGCCACATACGTGCTCAAATTCCATTCTCAATTCCTTTGGGTTTCTTTTTAATAACTTAAATTTGCAAGCAACTCATGTCCATTGTAGAAACTTAGAAAATGCAGGGAGGTAAAAGAAAATACATGAATAAAGAAGAGACAGAAATCATCTGAAATCTCCCTGAGGCAGCCATTTCTTCCTGTTATATCTAGTAATAGTGCTCAAATTTTGCCATATTGCTCTGAGAAACCATGTATCTCCCACTCTTCACCCAACTCATTAAGAAGGGCTCCATCACCCTAGATGACGGGATTGAAGGAGCATGTGACCCAGAAATAGCCAATCAGAGCATCACAGCCCTGGCCATAGTGATTGGTTCATGGCAGGGTACATAACCAATCCCAGCCAATAAGAATCCTGCCTAGAACTTCCACTGGCATCACTAAGGAAGTGTCATTTCCCCCCCACCTCTGCCCTAAGCTGCAAAGAGGATGGGAGCAGATAGTGGCCCAGTTTGTGGAGTGCTTGCCTGAGAAAGAAGCCAAGTCCACAAAGGAAGGAGAATTGAGGCATGTGGAGAAATAAGATTCTGATATTGTCTGAGTGCCCAGATCCAACTACACCTGAAGCCAGAATACTTAAAATTTTTAGTTATTATATTGAACCACACACAATTGCCAGTATATGACAATTTTAGATCTAAAAGTGACACTTTAATATGGTTTAACTCAATGCGTGAGACCAAAAATTCCCTTTCCTACTTAAGTTAGTTTCAACTGAATTTCTGACTCTTGCAACTGAAAGAATCCTGTTCAATACATCTACCATTCAAAGAAAATCAACATTTACATTTTCGTAGGTCTTCTTCCATACTTATTTTTGTGTGGGGGTTGTACTGTATAATACGTGTATAATATAATATAATAATCACATTCCCCTTGTAATATGTTTTTACAGCATTTTCTATGAATAACCAGGCCTTTATAACAATTCATTATTTGTATAATTAGCTGTTTGGTATCTGTCTTCTATGGATTGAGAGTTTTAGCAGGACAATGTTTTATTCCAGGCAAACTCATTGTCAGGACCATAGTAGGTACTCAATAAATATTTGTTGACTACACCAATACATGTACTAAAACATGGAATCCAGTATGTGAGAATGATTTAGGGAAAAGCCAATCATGTAGCCAGGTATACCACTGTTGTATAAAAGTGAGATATACAGCCCCATCAGAGGAGGACCCAGACATACAGCAAACAATGAAAACTGACCACTTATATTAAAATATAAATGGCAAGCTAGAGAAAGCCTGGCAGCTTTGACTGAAGGCCAGCAACTGCTGAGAAAAATGTGGTGTTCAACTCATCAGCCTTTTTAAAAAGTTGGCAGGGGGCTGGGAGGGATGGGGAAGCAAGAAAAGAATCCGACAGCAAGATTCATGGCTCAAAACCTGTAGAAAGAGTTTCAGCAGAGGGTTCTTTAATGAAATTACTTTCTGTTCATTGTTCAGACCATGTGCTCACAATGTAGTAGTACATCCAAGGTCGTGCAGCAGAATGCAGGGGGCAGAAAGGAAAGGCAATCAGTCAATCCATCATGCCACTACTGTTATAATAGGCTCATTGATTATCAGAACATGGAGATATGTTACTGTTGTTCAGCTGCTGTATCTTGTCACCAGTCTTCACTCAACAATAAGAGCGGCTAGTATGGACTGCCAGCCAAGGTGCTAAAAGGTTCTTATGCATTGTTTCATTTAGTTCTTGCAATACCTCTATAAGATAGGTACTATTAGATACCCATTTTACAGATAAGGAAGCTAAGGCTTATCACAGTGAAGACACTTGCCCAATATAAATAGTTGGGAAGTGGCAGAGGTAGGACTTGAACCCAAGGTCTTAGGACTCTTTCAGCTCTGTTGATCTTCTAGAATCTAGAATCTAGATGATCCAGTTCACCCCCCTCACTATACAATTGGGGACAACATGGCTTTCAGCAGACATGGTAGTTTTGAGGTGGAGATGACAAATAGCCATTAGAAACATTACACCGTCACAGCTGAATATTGAACCCTTGGCTTTTCAGAGGATAGGAAGGGTCCTGATGCAGTGGGACACAGATAGACTTGATCAGAAGATGCCTGCTGACATTTGCATCACCCGAAGTTACTGACTGGAACGGCGTCCATTCTGGATGGCCGAGGCCATATGGCCATGACAATCTAGAGAAATTCTCACTGGAGAAATTCCCACTAAGATCCACCCAGGGGCAAACGCAAGGATGCTCATCGTACCATCTGCGGTGGCAGCAAGCTTAGGCCCTCTCGGTATCTGTTCCTAAATTCATGGATTAAAATATGGGGAACACACAGGGAAGTAGTATGCAGTGGTCCTAGATATATGTATGACAGCATGAGCGCATCTTACAATTGTAATACCATGAAGAGAATAATAGGTGGGATGAAATCTGGAGCCATTGAAGTAAATGAAAAATACATGCACACAAAGCATTTTCCAGGAGCGAATACAAATAAAAAGACATACTTCCCATTAGACTGGCTGCCTGTGGGGTGTATGAGGTGGGGGATGAGGCTGAGACAAGACGATCAAGGGGAATGAATGAATGAATGACCAGATGAAGGACCCAGGGAGATGCTTACAAACAATAATGTGAATGAGCCACAGCCAAGGAGTATGGGTGCTTCAAGCCTCGGTACCTGAGATATTAAAAGAAAGAAAAGAGAAAGAAAGAAAAAAATGGGTGGAGGAAGGGAGGGAAGGACGGAGGAGATAAGTCAAAACAAAATTATTTTGCTAGGTTTGTGTGACAATGAAGTCACAGCAGGAAAAATCCAGCATTTTTTTAACACCACGTAGGAGACTGAGCACCAGGATTACAGGAGTGGTCACCAGTTCTTGAGGGAGGTGCTGGGAGCAGGAAGATCTCTGAACCAGCGGGAGCAGGATGATCTCTGAGTCAGCAGGGAGATGTTTTGCAGCCTGGAGACAAGCCCTCAAGAAACTGCCTACATTAATGAGATTAGCAAACAAGTGTTATACTTTGAGCAGTCCTGGTGCATCAGGGTGGGAACCAAGTCCGTGGGGAAAGAGCACGTAGCAATCCTTAAGGAAGGAGTCCTTGTACCTCATCACTGGGCACCCCTCACACGGGTTGTATACTGTTTCAATAAAAGGCCATGGCAGAGGTTACTCCCTACACCTATGGGAAGTCCACCTCTTGCAAGCATTGGACTTTTAATCCATGTCCCGGCTATTCCTTGTATGCGGTGTTGGCGTGGCATAGCAGCACACCAGTGTCCTAGGCACTGTGCTGGGGGCTTTCTGTGTGTCATCTCACTCAGCCATCAACAGAACATTGGGATAAAAGTAGCATTTGTTTTACAAATAAGGGAAGTGGAACAGAGAGTTGGAGCAATTGACATGGGCTTGGTGGCTGGGGGAGCTGTGACCCCCATTTGAGGTTGTCCGAAGCCAAAGTCATTTGCTTTCACATTTTCCAAAATAGACATCCCACAAAGTCTATTTCCCAGAAAGCAAGTGGAAAGGCATTGTTAGATGATAGTAAGAGAAAAATTATGACAATTCTATAGGATGTCTTCATTCCTTAAAAACAAATGTGTGTGTTGTGTGATTTTGCATATAGAAAACAGGTTGGAAGAATCTGTGGCAAGTGTTGGCAAGGAGTCCCTGGGAGCAGGGTTGAGTCTGTGCCAGTCAGACAGGTGCCCCTGTGTACCGTGCACCAGCCAGGGCTGACCACAGGGGTGCTTGATACCCAGCCTCGTAAATGAATCTCTTGATGGCAAAGTGCATGCTTTCCTCTGCACCCTTATATACCATCTGTACTTTTTAGAGGAGCACAGATTACTTCCATAATCAAAAAGGAACAACAAAGTCTTCTCTGTTTGGAAGGGGAAAGAAAAAAAAATTTTTTTTAAGTACAAATGAGCAGAAGGATTCTGAGGCCAGCAATGTCTGATATTCCTGTCTCCTGTGTATCCTCGGGGTGTCCATGAGTACATCTTTAGTGTCCACTCCAACATGGTCCATGGCAGAAGGCTCCCAAAAGAAAAGGTAAATTTGGAAGCATGTTTGTGGTTACCAGCAGAGCCCATGGAGCCTGCTTCCACAGCCATGGAGTTCACCCCATGCCTAGCACAGAACAAGGGTCAGTATGTAACAATATTGTTATTGTGGATGGGACATAGGAAGCGCCTTAGCTGGTGAGAACCTCAAGGATGGAGACACAGAGGGAGGACTGCACTCAGGATGTCAGGGCTCTGTACTCAGTTTTTCTTCTTTCAAGAAACCAGAGTTGGGGGCTCGGCACCTGTGGCTCAGGCGGCTAAGGCGCCAGCCACATACACCTAAGGTGGCGGGTTCAAATCCCCAGCCCGGGCCGCCAAACAACAATGATGGCTGCAACCAAAAAATGGCCGGGCGTTGTGGTGGGCGCCTGTA